>JAPYZI010001964.1:0-34180 GCA_030523105.1 Ophioninae sp. A BG-2022a | reverse complement strand
AAAGGGGTATGTATGGAAAAATTTGCAAAAATCGATGGTCCAACTTTGAAATTCTGCCAAAAATCGAAAAATTATCGGATCTTAATGATTAAAAAAGCAATTTAAAGATAAAATCGTAACGAAGAGATCGAGCGCAAAGTGGAGTCCCAAACCCTAAAGGGAAAAAAGTTATTCACGTTTTAGTGAAAAAACTTGAATCCACATCGGACATCTAGAAATCAAAGTAATCAAAAATATTTGGAATAACGATAAAAATCGACGAAAGGGAGCGGAAAAAGTATTGATCGTAATGGAAACGTCAACGGAACAGGGATGAACTTTCCAGGCAGTTACAGCCAGTGCGCCATTTCCGTCGGGACTTTTTGCATACCGGCACGAGTTCTTTTTCTTCGGTTCGTCTTTTAAAAGAACGAAAAATAAAGGGCCATTTCCTAGACCTAGACAACCTAAAAAAAGTATCGAGACAAGTCCTATCTCGCTGTTTGTATCTACACGTATATTCCGAACGCGCCAGGAGACTCTCCTTCGCCATTGAAAATTTATCGGAGACTTTCTCGTTCTGCCCGGAGCCGTCTCATTGGATCGTTGAACGACGACAACGGAGTCACGGGCCATCCCCAACGTCTGTCCGGATTTCGATCGAAACTCGGTATCGGTCTCGTGGCCACGCCACTCCCCTACAAACCCGTGAGCGAGCGTCTACCAAAGAATTCTTCGCAAATATTCCGCTGACACGCCGTTACATTCGCCTTCGTTCCCTATTCGTTCCCTATATGCAGTACGATCCGAAAAACAAGACGGGAAGAACGAATGTAAAATAAGAAAGTATCGGGCAGCTATTTTTGATCTCATCCCGGAGACCCATTCTGCAGCTTTCGTAATCCTAACAATAAAAAAAGGGTACGATCGTTAAATGTATTTTTGTTTCGGGCGTTCGGATTTTGTTGCAGTCTTGGCGATCCAGCTGTTTCTCTTCGTTCCGCGGTAGCAAAAGTCCCCATGGAATTTTCATTTATAGAATTTTCATTGTATTTTTACAAGATTTATTTATGCTTAGAATGTTTTAGAATATTTTGAGAATATTTGTTTGCTTTTTCGACATTATAAGAATATTATTGAAATGTTTATTTATTCATAGAATGTTATTCGAATACTGTTGGAATGTTTCTGTATTGTTTGAATATTGTTAAAATAATTAAAAAGGATTTTTTTACTTTTTTGAACATTATTGCAATGTTTTAAATATATTTATTTCTTTCGAATACTTTTCTCAAATACTTAACCAATCCTCACAAATCCAGCGTAGCCATGCCGAAACATACAATAATCTTGCGTAATCCCTAATTCCTTTTTCTTCAAACGAACATCGCGTTCATCAGAAACGCATTATCATTCGGATTCGTTGTCGTCCGGTTGGCTCGTAAAGAGAACGGCTATACCGAGGCTATTTTCCTCGACCGGCCAATACCACGTCGCGATCAGTAATTTCGATGCGATTCCAACGTTCCTCTATCACGATTAAGGGCGGAAGAGCGGACCGGAGCGAGGGGGACAAAAAGCAAAGCCTTCGTGAAATATTTATCCTGCTCAATCGGGGTATCGAACTGGCTCAGCTTTCTCCGGCAAAGTAAGAATCACGAGGAAACGCGATATAAGTGACGAGAGAGAGAGAGAGAGAGAGAGAGAGAG
Source organism: Ophioninae sp. A BG-2022a (assembly GCA_030523105.1). Lineage (NCBI taxonomy): Eukaryota > Metazoa > Arthropoda > Insecta > Hymenoptera > Ichneumonidae > Ophioninae sp. A BG-2022a. The sequence continues at coordinate 32,491 of JAPYZI010001964.1, read as the reverse complement.
AGAGAGAGAGAGAGAGGGATCGATAAAAAAAGAATCGAAGAACACGATGGCGTCTCTCGAATGCAGAGGGCTAGAAAGATATTCTTCGCACGTGCCTCGGAGTCAACGATTGTAAAAAAAGGCAAGAAAAAAAAGAGAAGAAGCCAACCCCCGGCTTTTCCACCGGGCTCTCGTCCAATATCGTCTCGAGCACATCCGAACGCTAGCTCGTGGAGTTTCCTCGTACGTGTAGTAACCGAAAAGGTCCCATTACGAGCACCCGCTACATTTATATCGTACGCCACAGGCAAGCGAAAAAAAGAGGTTGAGGGAGCCTCAAAGAAACCTCCCGATAGCCAATATAAAAATCCAAATAACGCCTACCGTAGTGTCAACTTGTATCGCATCGCGAACCAAGCTTGGGTCGATCTAAGAAGAAATCCAGGCTACGCGCTAAGTACCGAGGCTTCGTTTTTTCGTTGCATTGATTTACACATACGTGTATTTTGGTATTTCAAGAGAAATTCCATGATAGAACGGCCAGACAGGAGCACGCTAGGAGGTTTCGTGGATCGGATCGTAGAGATGTTTACGAAAGGGGTTCCCTCTAATAAATTGCTGCGTACGTGACCTTCCATCGAGATTCCCGATCTTCGAAGAAATCACAATTCTCAGGATGTCTTGAGTGACGTCGCTTTCCTCGTCTACAATTTAGCGACGCTTCACCGTCCGTGCGACTCCGATGGAATTCGAAGGAGAGAGAAAAGAACGCGCGAAACGTTCATTCGAAATTCCGTCGATGTTCGAATTCGCAAAAATTCCTGCAAACGAGAAAACTCCCACAGATCCTTTGCGTTTTCTCTTTTTCATTATTTTTCCAAAGAGTTGTCCTCTCGATCTCGAAATTCTTCGTTCCGAGTGTTCCCTCTTTGTCGATCCGGAGGATCATTGTCGAAACGACCGGACTTCGCCGTTTCGATCCCCCGCGGATCTTCACGATCGCAGCAAAGCGCCCAAAGTTGGTCACCCATGGAAACCTCGATACGGAGGTCAGTGCGCCCCGAAAACTCTCGTTTCCCAGGAACAAATACGAACCGGAAGCAAGGAGAACAGCCTGGCATAATCGTGCGTATAAATTGGATCAAGCGGGCGGAAATGGCTTCACGAAACGGATGATCCTGCCAGAGAACACCGGCACCAGCGCAGAGTGCATACCTTAACGGAGGGCGAACCCGAGGGTGGTATCAGGGGGTCGTAAGGGCGCTCCCGGAAACCGCAAAAACGGACTCTTCCCAACTACTCTCGTCCAAGCGATCTCCAACGAGGAACACGCGTTCCCTGCTCGTCTTTCAGCTCCGAGGAAAGAAAAAACTTGGTGGCTTCCAATCCCGTTGGACAACTGGCTACATCGGAGTTGATTACTTCGCGAAGAGCATTCCGGGTGGCTGGAGAACGGACGGGAACTCGATGGCTGGAAATTCAACGACCGAGGGTATCTAGCTGCGCGTGGGTGTGGACAAAGTCGACGATATTCCGGTTACTTCGCTGGGATAAAATCGCACTGCCTCGAAATTGAGACCTTTGCAACTGCGGAGAAACATTCAGCTCGGCGACTCGGAATCTCTTGACTGGAAGACGTCCCTCGATCCGTGCGTCTAACTTTTCGAAAAACATCAAATAATTATCACCGCAACGATTCCTAACTTTCCTAATTTACCCCAGGGATATAGAAACCATTAACTTTCGAGGCGAAATAAAAAAAAAACCTTTCTGAAATCGACTCTAACCTGTTATGTTTTCAAGAAATTTTTAAAACGCTTCCTTTGTAAAATCGTGTACGGTGAGCATAAAAATTGATAATTCGATTCCCGCGATGGCAATACTGGACCGAATAATTGAGACGTAACTCAGCGTTTCTTTCGGTGGGTCTCCCGTTGTCACTCCTGCGGAATCAATCGAACGTTGTCGAATGGCCGGTGAACCAGCGCATAAATAAGGAAACGAAATCCGGCGTATAATTACCGCGCTAAAATGGCAGCCTATCCGTAACGACGTTTGGCAAATTTATCGCAGCTGAGCGATAAGAGACGCTGATACACGCGCAAAAAAAAAAAACATAACGAAAAGTATCGAGGCTTTCGTGACGGCGCGGGATTAAATCGCGAACGTCCGCCGCGATTGCGAGTATCTTGAAAATTAGATAGAGTGTTTATGTCCTCGAAGGATAGTCGGGAGTCGAAGAGCGGGGATCTTTGTATGCCGCGATTTACCGCGGATGCACGTTCGTGGCGTGACTTCTCTTCGATGCTCCCACGTATAAAAGGAGAGCCCGCGCGTGTATCTCAAGATATTTTTTCTCCCGTAGGGAATGGGCGTTTCGAAAGACTCAAAACCCACACGCGCGCACATTCACGCGCAAACACGTAGATCGCTGCCAACTTTTTGGTTATTTTTGTGCGTCTCCCTCTGTCTTGTATACGTCAGGGAAGAGAAAAGGATAATCCGGCTACGAGCACGAAGCACGAGTATAAGAACGTGCCTCGTTGCGAACTCTGGCGTTCCGTAAACATCGTGCGTCTATGGCGAAAGACCGACGTTACACACGAGCGATATATTTCCTTCTTAAATTCCCTCGTCCCTCAGCCCCTCTGGTAACCAACTTTTGGTATTTCCAGGGATTAGATTAAGGCTTTCACGCGCATACGAGACGTCCTTTGCCCACCATTTTGAATCGATTCGAGCCGGAGGAGCTCGCGAGAAGAAAAGAACGCTTGGAATTTCGCCGTGATATTCCAGTTATCTCTCGCGGTCACCGAGGAGCCCTCGATGCAGGCCACACCTACGGTCGAATGGGTTCGGCTGATAGCTTATCCCGACGGCGGTGCGTAATTTCAGGAACGTATATGTCTATGCACGTGGGACTCCGCGATCACCCGCGCCCACGTTCGTACGGAGACTCGAGGAACACTTTCGTTTCATCGCTCTCCGAGTACGCGGTCTTCGCCATGAGGAAAAACTACCTACCGGGTTGATCCGAAGTGGGCCCTCTCTCTCCCTCTCTCTCTCTCCGAACGCGCGTAGGCAACGCGGCAGCGACGGTCGCCGCATTCTTTATTCATCGCCGAGCCAAGCTTGTCCTTCGCCATTTTTATGGATTTATTTATTTCCAATGCCGATATCCCGACGGAAGGAGCCATCTCCGTTGTCTCGCGTCTTCGTCACTCTTCCCAGGTCTTTCTCCAAAGCGTAAGCAATTTCGTACTTCCTGCCCTTGACTGTTCCGGCGATCGCGAGACACCCGAGCACCCCCGTCTTTACGCACCATTTTGTATCCCGCAACTCCCATTTGCGGATCGAAAAAGATTAGAGAATAAGATCGGGGAATAATAGGCGGAGAAACTGCGGAGTGGGGGGGGGGAGGGGGGTCGCCGACGACGCGAAAGAAAAAGGCCAGGGATTCGACAAATTTTCCAACCATCTCCCGCGGCGAATGTTGGACGACGAAGCCCTCGCGAGCCACTCCACAAAGTACGAGACAAACGAGTATCATATTTCGTAATATATCCGCGGGGTGATACATAAAATTGTGCACCTACCGTGCGCTCGTCCGAAAAAGAGAGGAAAGTTCGAGCGGAGCTATTCTTCTCCTTTTTTATGCAGACGAGGATTATCTCGACCCGAATCCCTGAAGCGATTGCGACGTCTGCTCTCTCAACCGTCCTTCTCAAACACTGAGAAACTGAAAAAAACGATCGATAAAAGAGCCACCGTCGTCGATATCCTTGGAAACGGGTACCCGAATAATACTTTTTTCCATCCGCCAGTTTCGCTAAGAGTATTGGAAAGAATAAAATCGAAAAACTTTTCGCGACACGGGTCGCGGAAATTGACAATTTTCCGTTGATCACCTTCGAGGAAAAAGATTACTCGTTAGAATTACCGCTCGAGCCATAACGGAAAACGAGGACTCGTTCTCACCGGTGGCGAGGAAAAAACAGTTGGAAACGGGATAGACAGGAGGAGGAATATTTACAACGGGATTACACGTATAAAGTTGCCGTACGAAAATTGCACGGGCCCATCGCAGGCAATGGGGGATGTTCCATTTACGAATGTAGCAGATCCATGGGCATTCGTGCGCACCGATACGCCCACATATATGTATTATATAGATATATATATATACGAACACATCTGGATCGAGACGTCCGACGAAGAGGATACAAGATTATCCGCGCTAGACGGTGAAACGGTAAAAGTTTTTGCGCGAGGTAGCGACGCTTATTCATGGTGTATAAACGTACGCGGAGTATACCAGGGACGTGAACGGGCGATGGAAGGAAGCGCGCGCGTAGGGAGAAAGTGGCCGGGGTATTCCTGCCTACACACGGACGCGAAGCAGTCGTCGGAAGCTACCGGCTGACATCGCGGAGCCAGCTGCGGTTCGCCGTTCGTCCGCACGGGCGTGTATACATCCGTGGACGCGTTCGCGGTACAGCCGAGTCGGTAGTTTCGAGGAGGGACGAGCGCGAAGGGGGCGGGGAGTCGTATCTCCGTCTCGGACTTGCAATCTCTCACCCCTTTTTGCCCCAATGGTCTGACATTTCCCCCCGTCGTTCCCCTCGACGCCTCCTCGAGGATCGCTCGAAGGCTGAGGAGACGGCCGGGAGAGGTCGGCCTCTCCGCGTTAGGGTAGGTTTTCGGGTGGGTGCTCCTCGGTTCGGGCAGTCGTTTCCCAGCCGGGTCGATTTCGTACAGAAACGGTGAAGGCCCGGGGTCTGGGCGCCACCCTCGTTTTCGGTACATCAATGTTGCCGCGCCACCCTCGGCTGTCCCTCCCCGGCCGTGCTCCGCGAACGCCTCGCGCGTTACGTCGAGTCTCCGGGCTGTCCTCTGCCCTGGACCGCGTCGCGTCCCAACGTTCCCTGCAAGCTCGAGCTCCGATCGATACGAACCCTCCGCTCGACAACACCCCCGCGTTTTCCCTGGGCTCTCGGACCCCGCGGTTCATGCGCTATACGCGACTTTCTCTCCCAGGCTCGCGTCTGTATCGTCCCTCGACTTGCAAAATTCTCACGGGCACCGACCGACCGAGCTGCCGCTGACGGGGACGCTTTCAATCGTGTCGACGCGTGATTGCCGCGAGGACCGCCCGGGAGAACATCCGGACCGTACGCAAATTTACACCGTATATATAGGGATCTTACCACGGCGCGTCACGTTGGATTCACGCTCCTCGGAATGTTAATTGGGAGTTACTCTTGCGCAGCCTTTTAGTTACTTTTCAGCTGTGCCGGAACAATAGCTAGGGACTTACTTCTCTTCGATTTCGGACACTCGACTGGAGAGTAACGTTTTATCGCTTCCAAAAAGGTAACTAGGCAGAAATTTCTTATCGCTGTTCAAAATAGGATGTTTTCAGCGGTACCCAAAAAGTAACTGGGGAATAATTTTTTATTCCCGCTGGAGTAGCTATGGCGTAACGTGTGTTCGCTGTAAAAAAAAAAATATCATAGACCCGCGATTGGACACAACCGAACGATCGAAAAGGAAAAAGCTCTGCCGATCGAGTGGGTTCCATTAGCGGAACGATTCGAAGTTTCGAGGAGCATACGGAAGGCTCTCAATCGCGTCTGTCGAGAAAGCGAGAGCTCGTAAAAAGACGTTCACGACGTACTCGAGTACCCCGTGCCGTACAGATTGATTCGGCCGTTACGTGGGTTCATCCTCGATCTCGAACAACGCGCAACTGACGTATTTCTGTTACAGTCGCAAAAAATTCCGGACGAGAAACTTTCCGATAAACGTGTTCGTTATATTGTTTATCGAATCAACGACGATGGACATTGATCGCTCTGTTTGCTCAGAGACCCATCAGGCGTGTTCGGGCAATCCAGAAGAATGAAAGACGCGGAGCAGACTTTTCAAGTTCGAAATAATTCATGAACTCTCCTGGCTAATGTAATAGCCGTCTAATTTTTTACAAAATTCAATTTCGTTTCATTTTTTATGAAATAAAAAATAAAAAATCCATAAAACTTTTAACTATTCGTCTAAAATTAGGACAGCGTAGACTCATTTTTTGTTTCGAAATTATCTTTTGTATCGTAACAATTCTGACATTCGCGTATTTGAATATTGATTCGTTCAGTCCGCAAACGTAGTCGTTTCGTTACGCAGAACACGAGGCGAACCGAACAGATCCGGCCAATACTAATTATTCAGGCGACACTATCATTGGAGCGGAACATAAAGAATTTTCCAGTCTCGACGAACGGCACCAAATTTTAATAAACGTTGCTGGACACTGTCGAATCCGTATCCGTATCGCCTCATTGAAGAATGCTTGTTTTTTTTTCGTCGAGCGACTAAATCCAACATTGCGAAATTCTTCGCTCTACTTTATGAAAAAAGATTGTAATCGGACTCCTGGCCGGATAGATAAACTCCGGATCCAGATAGGAGCGTGTCTTAACTGGAAACCCAATTGAAATAAAATACAAAAAGCTGTTTTTCTTGTTTCGGCTTCGTGAATAAATTCCTGTAAAGTCGTTCCGAGTTTATTCGCTTTGACGTCCCGAGGAAACATTCCAGAGAGCCTATGACAAAAAGGGTGCACACCTACACACGGAATTGCAACGCTGGAAAAATACTTTTATCCTTTGCTCCCCCGCACTCGCGAGACCGGATCGTTTTGTTCCTCTCCCTCCACTTCCCTCCCGAACCCTTCCTCCGAAACTTGGCAATTACACCCACGAAATCGCATCTAAGAACGAAACATTGAACTTCCTCGGTGCAGTTGTTCGTGACGCATCGCCGCGAAAGGCCTATACACGCGTCCAAATCCTCGCTGCATCCGTTGCGAGAAAATGGATGTGGACGTTGGTACGCGTGGTTCGAAACTTTGACCGGCGAATGTTTCCCGAAAGTTGCGACGACAAAAAGGGAAAGAGAGAGGGGGCGAGAGAGAGAGAGAGAGAGAGAGCAACACCGTTCTCGTTAGTAAAATATTCCGTAACTCGGAAAGGCCATGAGTTACGATAATAGACGTACTCTTGGAGGGAACGCTCCTCAGCCAGGTTTAGATCTTTCATAAAGTTTCGTTTCATGTTACAGACGAACGGGTGTATATAAGTGTCTTTATGCAACAACAGCCGGATTCATCGGAGGACTTGGCAAAGGTACTCAACGTTAGTGGTCGATGGGACTCCTTTCGGTGATCGTTCCGGTGACTCAAAATTGTAATTCTTCGCGTTTCAGAGTTTAGACGATTGGTCGAAGATCGGGACTTTCCGTTGGAAGACCGGAAGACGAAACGGACGCTGCACCGATCGCCCGTCCGTAAATCATCAACGTTCGTCGATCGATGATACGAGGAAAGCCGATTGGCCGAGCGTTTACGAAACGTGAAAAACACGAGAGGACGGTAGGGGAAGAAAAACCGGCCGGGACTTCGCTGCGCGTAATCCGGCTGATCCAATGGCGAAGTCGAGAAGCACCGTCCAGTCCGGCAAAAAGAAGAGGCCGATAGGAACCCCCCGCGCCCACGGCGAATCTCTCGCATCCGCGCGAGCAGCCTCCCACTCCCGGTAACGGGAAGGAGGGAAGGAGAAGATCGCGAAATAGCCGGTTTAATAAACGATCATCGAGACTTCCCGAGTCTTATCTCAACGAGGCGGAGACGCCGAGAATTCGAGGAGGCTCGGAGCCCTCGGGGGGAAAGAAAGACACGAGTAAATGAAAGGAGAGCGAACGAACTTGCTCGTATCTGAGCGAGGATTTTTCACTCTCACCTTTTTTATGCGAGCGTTGCGTTCCGAGGGCGATGCGCTTGTGGATATTTGAGGTTACGCGTATTCCCGGCTCGACTGCTCCGGCAGCTCGCGGTGAAGATATTTCGAAATATTTTCATTCTCCGTTCCGAACGTCAAACGCGATACACGATCGAGAATATTCGCTTCGAAACTGCGAAAATGAGCTCGCGTCTCGAGGATTCCAAAACCAATTAACGATCCGTTCGAAGCAATTGGAAAAAATGATTATTCGATTTAGCGTTTGAACGAAACAATCCAAAGAACGCATCGGATAGCGCTCGTTCGTCCCTCAACCCACAGGAGAATCGTTCTTGCTCCGTTTTCACGTATTTTCCATTTTTCAGTCGAACAATAATTAACAAATGAGAAAATGGAAAATTCTCGAAGGACTCTTCATTCGAGACGGTTTGCAGGAACAAAGAGAATCTTGAGAGCGCCGAGACTCGATTTTACACAGAATGGACGATGCGTACGGGCATTTTATCCGCATCGATACGTACGTGTTCGCCGAGATTACGAGACAAGAACGTTTCTCTCCTTTCTTATTGCAACGATAATCCTCTTGAATGTATCGCGACCAACGGATCGAAAATTCCCACTGGTCAACATCGAATCACCCGCCGTTCATTTTGCAATTTATTTCCGTGAATAGGTTTCCCCGCGAAGAGCGAGCTTCGAACGACTCGCTAAGAGAGAAGGAGGACGAAGGAGAGAGAGGGAGGCAACGGAGATAATGAATTTTTTAAAAATGGCAACTTTTTATGGAGACGAAGAGATAGGGACGGAAAAATCAGACTGGTTTCTCTCTCTCTCTCTCGCTCTTTCGACGATTAACGATTCCACCGACTATGACCGTTCCAAATGTAGATCCTCGTTTCTTAATCCAGCCACCGATAAAGACGATATTACCGTATACGTTATATCGCTCGGCAAAAATCTCGGGCAGCGCAAAAAGAAATGCAACAGTTTGAAAAAAAAAAAAAAAAAAAAAATGAACAAGCTTGCGATTGGTGCCGTTAGGATTATCTTCCATTTTCTCGCTGATTTTTCCTCGCGGGAATAAGCCGGAGCGTTCTTAATTGTTGCCCTCAAAGTATAATTGACTTAATTTACAACTGGCCGGAGGCGTTATTACGTGTACGCTGGATATCGAAAAGGCCATGATTATTGGCTATCCGTGTGATCGGTGATGTAGCAACGGACCGAACGTTGCGAAATTCCCCGAGAATATTTTCCCCCTTCACCCCACCCCATGGTCGGTACTCGCCCGATCGCGGCTCCGTTCCAAGCGGACTCTCTTATTCGGGATTTATTTAATACGAGAGAATCGAGAAGATACGAAATATCGTTGGGAGAGGGAGCGCAATTTCTCCTGATATTAGAGGGAGAGACTCGGACGAGGAGAAAGCTTATTCTTACGAAAAAGGATCATCGGGTCGACGATAAATTTATTGCACGTTCGATACAGGCCCGAGCTATTCCTACACGATGATTATTATAATAATACGGTGGAGTTGCCTTTCCCTCGATCGAGAGTTTCTTCGTTTCTTTCGCAATCAGTCGAAACCCGGTTATCACTGGAATTATTGTAGAACACGTTGGTCGACGAACAAGACCAACGGAATGGAACGCATTCCCGATACCCGCGGAGAGAACCAACGCCCGCGGAAACTATACACTTGACTCGATGTAAAAGCACTTTTCTCTTTATTTTCATCATTATTCTTAACCCGCGCTGCAACACGGCTCAATATTGGCCATCGTCCGGCCGCTTTCGGAGCTCAAATTTGTTCGAAGCGCACAATCGATTTTGATAACCCGAGTCCAAAGCCACTTCGGAGCCACCGGGGTTCGGATTATTTCGCACACGCGCAACGGACCGCTCCCGGGATCATTCCGGGAGTCCGTTCGAGTGTTAATCGATGCGCGACATCGGCCGAAGGGCTTCAAACTTTTTGCTTCGACGCGAGAAAATTGGTAGACTGCCCAGGGTGGATGCCAGCGTTTTATTTTTTTCTCTTCTTTTCTATGCGTACGAACTGGCGAATTAAAAAGATTCTCGACCACTCGCTGCCAAGCTGCAGCTAATTTTTGCGCAGGCTGGATCGGAGGGAAACAAAAGAGAGATTCCGGTGGGCACTTTCGTGGAATATATTTTCTAAGGCTGATGATGAAGAGCGAAGGGAGGGGAGGATGTACCCATTATTATTCGGAGAGTGCAACGTACAGGAACGAACGCACGAGCGTGTCTGGCTCGCTGGGTTGGTCTTGGCGCTAGCCGCAATCGTTTTATTCCAGTTTAAAGCATCAACTCGGTAATTTTATGACGGTCGTAAACGAGACGCGCGGGTCTATAGTATCGAGTTACGTGTCAAACTGACGAGAGAAGCGGCTCGCGCCCGAGCAATCTCTTTCTCTCTCTCTCTCCCTCTCTCTGTTTTCTACCTTCTCTTTTTCTCCATCTCTGCCGTTCCCTTGATGCCTCGGGAGTGTTGAAGAAGAGACGAATCGTCCGATCAGGGCTATACGGATTCCCTTTTGCCCTTTTTACGTCCGCTAGTCTGACCCAGCTTACGGCACTTGCGCGCAAATTATTCGTACGTTCGTCTTCGATGTTTTTTTTTTTTCAACCGAAAAATCAGTTTCTTTTCTCGAAGCCTCTGATTTTGTCTCTATTATTGCCAATCGATCGAATCTTTCTTTTTTTATTATTTGACCGTATCGACGTCTCTTCTAGCTTTAGCCGTAGTAGAAACGAATCTTTACCGTCGTTCGAGCGAAACGGACCGGTTTTAGGATCGATGTTCACGCGTCCTTTGTTCTTCCGGTTGTTGTCCGTCGTTCATAAAGGCGTTCGTTACTCTTCCGTAGGTATCGCTATCTACCCCAACGAACGAGCAGGAGGGAGAGAACGAGGAGTCTGCCGGAGCGAGCCAACGATAAAACAGAAAGAAATAAAGGGATGCAAATCCCAGGAGGGACGAAAGCTAGGACGGTGGAGATAGCAAAGTTTCGTTACCGCCCGAGACTCCTCGCCAAGAGGAGGAGAAGACTTTTTGTCGCGCTTGTGTGCAAGCCTGCACCCAAACGCTCAGTTGTGTACGTATACGCGCGAGTTGGGGTGAACACGACGGGGAGGAAGAATCCCGGTGGACGCCGACGTTCCTGGACACGTCTTCCCTAAATTACGAATCTGGTGGTTCCGGGACTGCGTGTCCGAGCGACAGACGAGAGCGCAAGGTAGCTTCGCGCGTTGTCCTCTGCCCCTCCAACTGTCATATATTTCAACGGCTGTACGGCTTCGAAGCGTGTGGCGCTAACTCGGGAACCCCTGGTTCACCTATACATCTACGCTTGCCTTTAACGACCGATCTAACCTACGAAAAGCCACGATTCGCGTCACTTTGCGCATTGGATTACGTGGGTTGAGTCCCTTTATTCGATCCCGGTTGATTCGGGGGATGTCGCGGTCCGGTGCGCCGGGACAACGGATGCTCATCGTCCAAAGGCTTGAACGACCTCGCGTGAACTCGGCTGGTATCGCGTTTCCCGATGTACTTGGGGATTTACGTACAGGCTGTTTGACCAAATCGGCTTTACGTTGGTCATTCGCCGGCTCTTTTGTATCTTGTAAAAATCAGTCGAAAATATCAATCAGGGCCGGAACTGTAAGGCTATGAAAGTCAGTACTAAGGTTGTCTGGACGTTCGTTTCAACAGTTTTAAATACATTCAAGGTGGTTTTTGCTATCTTCTGGAGGATCTTGGCTATTCGCTCATTATGTTATTGTTTATTTATTTATTTAAACAAACCGGCACTGGTCATTGGGCGGTGCGAGTGCGGCGAGTGGGCGATCACTGAAGTTAAGCAGCGTCGAGAGAGACCGATAATTGGTGCGGTGACCGCTTAGCCGTGCTCCGACTGGCGCTTCGACCAGTGAGCGGGAGGCCGTCTTTTCTGAGACTTTGGCGTGGATACTTCGATACGAAGTATCCTCCGTAATAATACACTTGTTTCAACGTATGAAAATTAAACAGAAAAGAGTTGTCATTGCAAATCTAGAGGAAAACTTTTCTTGGATTTTATTCATTTGGCTCTATCGATTGCCCAATCGAATTATTGAATTTCAAGAAATTATATTGAAATACTAAATTTACAAAAATTATTTGGCTATTAAATAACGAGAAGTTTAATATCCACCGAAGACATTATCTCAATATTAAATGGATATTAAACGAGCGGATGCTCATTTATCTTCGTATCAAATGGCAAGAATCTTGATGTTTTTTTATATTTCCATCCCAGCCGCGAGAACGCTTATTTTCTTCCTGAAGTTGAACATTCAACAGAGCCAGGGGCGTTGGATAATTCCTCGTTAAATGAATAAATAATGGATTATGTGCATTTAAATTTCCCATAAATAACGAATACTGTGTTTTTTTCGAGCTATTGAATATTTAACCTTTGCAAAAGACGGTGTTTAAAAAAAACACCGATTTTCGGGTCAGCCGACGGTATTGACCGGTCGAGCCTCATCAGAACTGCGAACAAAGGGAAGTGCGAATCGCGTTCAGCCGCGCGCACACGAGTTTGGAACCAGGAGCGAAACGCGAACGCGGCCATTACGGATTCCTGCCGACTTTTCCCGCGAACGCAGCCTTGATGCAACCAACGTGTTTCTTTTTTCTCCGTCTGTCCTCTCCGCTCTCATTGGTGTGCACTTTTGCCCGGGACAAGTGTCCCCTTCTCGGCTCTGCGTCTCGCTGAATCGTTTTTTAAATTCAACGAGGAGACGTCGCGATCACGCGACTGCGCGCCCACGATCGGACGTTCGACCACGCAAGAAGAACCGAAGACGGGAACTTTCGGAATTCCCGTATCGGAGCTGAGAATTCCAATAAAAAAGAAAATGGAGAATGTGGCAAAAAATGTTGTTATTGGAACATATTCGAGCGTAGAACCGCCAGAATAAACAGTTGTACGGAAATTGTGACGGGAATCCAATTGGATTTTCATTTTCTTTCTACACTACCCGATCGCGGATCTTTAAGATGACTAAATAATTTTTTAAAAAACGTACACTATCATTAAAAAAATGTATATTTTCAGAATCGGTACGTATTCCATCACTGATCACGTCCACTGCAATTGCAATATTTGATTGATCAAACTGCACTTCGCGAGACGCGCAGGGTACTTGGAAACACGCCGAGTTTCGTCTCGTGATATTTCACGCATTTTCGATTCGATAAGATATCTCTGAGCAGCGGGATACGAATTCTCAAGCAGCGTTTATCAGTGAGCAGTGCAGAACGCAGTTACGTACCAACGCGGACTACCCACGTACAACGTCCCTGTTCAATCCCTTCGAGTATACGATAAGATCCAGAGACTTCTTGATAAATTTCCGCTCGACTATCGGAGACTGGAATTTTCAGAAAGTTCATACCTGCAAGACCGGAATAACAAAGTTGACGCAACGCGTCCTCGTGATACAGCAGTTCGCACGCCCGTTCCTCTAATCGTCGAATAAACGTCGCTACGTGCTTCGAACGTAACGAGGCGAAGGGGCAAAGAGCAGAGGAGATTCTTCAAGGCCGTCGGAGCGAGAAGTATCAGCGGGGCAGATACAGAGAGAGAGAGAGAGAGAGGGAAGCATCGACCTCTTTTCGAGAGGGCGGAGGGGATAATCTCGCGGTTCTCAGTGGCAGAGTCATCTGTCGGGAAAGCGAGGAAGTCGATGAACGAAGCGACTCGGGAGTTTGCCGCCAGAGAGCAGGACCGTTCGAGCCACGAATGGCCGCGGTCCGGAGTGCGCGGATTGGTCGGTTGCGAAGCGGCCATCATGGAAGCCATCATGGTACGCGTAATGAGCCCAATGATGGCCAACCGGTTGGCCAATGACTGCTCGGAGGTGTGTCATCCAGAGGGCGCGCGAACCCCGCAATGAACGCCGAGTGGGCGGTCCAACGGCCATCCTTCGTTCCCTGCGTATCATCGAGCGCCGCCCTTCCGCGCTTCGAGTCGTTCTCGGTCCTGTTCGTCCTCCATTGAGCGTCTCAGCCGGCCGATCGTGTCGTTGTTCGAAAAGGTCGCGATGACCCATCGTGTTCCTCGCGTTCATCAGCAACGAACGGTCCAAAATCGATACACCCTTCAAGGTCACCGTTCCCGTTCCAGCGAACTCGAGACAGTCGACGATTACACGGAAGGTCTTCGATGACCTCCGTCCCTGATTAGCGTTAACGCAACGCCGTAACGAGGAATCCGATGAGCCGATGAATCTTGGTTGGCCACCGGGTGGATCGTGCTCCTTTTATGACGCGAAACGCGGGCATCCGTCCGTGCGTAACCGGGTCTGGCCACGGCAACGGGGAGGCTGCGCGGGTGGAGGAGGCTCGAGTCTATACACGAGTGGTTACGCCAGGAATAAATCTTGGAGAACGGGACGATGTCCCGACGAGGCGTCGTTTCGCAAGAGAGAATGAGCGAGAGAGAGAGAGAGAGAGAGAGAGAGACGAGCAGGCATCCTTCCACGAGAGTACCGCGAAGAGAGCATCGTCGCTCTCCTCTTCCGCACCGTCGAAGGTCGTTACGAACGAGGAGGCGCGCAGTCGAGGTCCGCGTAAAAATTTTTATGATCACGACCAATAAAATGACGTAACGTCGGGCGAGAAAGACGGAGGGGCAAGGAGGAGCGCGGAGGACGGTCCGGGGGGGCGATTCTCGGCGCGCCCGCGTCGTGACGTCAGACCGGAAGTCCCGCGCGTAAACGCCACGCGAGAGCCGACGCGAAGGGGAAGCCGCTATCTCGCTATTGTGGAACGAAGACTCGACAAGGACAAACGCAGAAGTAAGTCAACGGCGGGGAGAGGACGGCCGGTACGTTGCGTTTTGCAGGAGGCGAGGAGACTTCCCGGGCTCTTCCTGTACTAAACGCGGGGGCAAAAGGAGAGTCTATCTTTTTCCTCCTCTCCCTTCCTTCTCTCGCTGGGTTGATGGTTTACGGCGTTCCATTGATGGCCGGCCCGCGCGCGAGCGCGAACCCTCTCGCTCGCGTATAGTGCCGTAGTAGTGGCGTTGAGCCCATAAAAATGTAACGAGCCTGTAAACGTTCGTTTATATTGCCGTGCCTTTACACTCGCTCGTCTCCTGCGATTGGGGCAGGTCGCGGCATCCCCGCGAACCTGACGCGGCGGTGACGCGTGTGTCGCCAGGCCGAGAACGAGCCACGAATAAAACGACACGCGCCTCGAATCGCCAGCGATCTCCTCATTAAAAACTCAACTGGCAATGGAACCCCCGGTTATTGGCCGCTCCGATAAACCTGGTCGATTATCCGGCCGACCGTGTACCGGACTCCCATTTTTTCAGGCAATCCGAACGTCGCGGTGTCTCAGGAGGGATTTCGTAGGATCCGTGCGTAGGAAGTACACGTTCGAATCTAATTCGATTCCGCACTGTTTCCTGATTTTATCGGCTTCGGAATCCCAACAACGATCCGATGTGTCAGCGATGCTAATCGCGAAATCGGGACAATGAGGGAAATCGTTGAATCCCAAAGAGGAAATAGACACAAATATGGAAATCCAATTGGATTCCTAGAGCACGTATGGTGCTTCCGTTTTACCGTCATTGGGTGCACGCTCGTGACGAAACTTGACTTCCCTCGGATCCTCCTCCTAGCGGAACGTGCTATCGATTCGAGACCACCGACGATCGCTCGACTGAACAGCTGCGACGTTGTCCATCGGATCATCTCTGTCCGGTGCGCGAACCGTCATAAATAATTCGCAACGATATCTCGAAAGATCGTTGGAATACGAATACTCGCCAACGCTATCCGGACGAACCGCGTCGGCGCGTAATACGGGCATCGCACATCCAACAGCCGCCATAGCCGTGCACGACCCAGTGGCGCGAAGCGATCGCGTACATTCGCTCGGAAGTCGCTCGCTCGTATTTTACGATCATCGTTACGCAACGCTGTACGCGTGTCCGTACGTACGGTTACGACTCGTCTCGCGGTCGCGTACGTACCTCTTTGCGGAACCGTTGCGGGACGACCTTGACGCAAATTGCAACGAATCAGGCATTTTCTATTTCGCGTCGAGAAACGAAAAAAGGAAAGTCAGATTTTAGCGCGATCTCCGACCGAGCGGTTACTTTTTGTACAGCCGTTGAACGCTTCGGAAGAGAAGGCGCCAAGGGAGAATCGGGCGATTCGAGCGATAGCGAGAAGGGTGGGTAATCCGGCGCGCGTTCGCGAGTCCAACGATCGAGCTTACGAGGACATCAAGATCGGGCGTTCGCGACGCTCGTCTTCGTCCGCGGTGGAGTCTGTCTCGTTGACGACGGCACGCGCTCTTGGACGCGTCAACCGCGTTCAACGTGTACCGCCTCCGGCCCCTCCGATCCATCTCCCCGTTTTACTAACACTTAAAACTTTATTGGCGGCCGTAAAAGCCGAACGTTTAGCCTCGTTTAGGGAGGTTGCCACCGCTAGGGGGTAGATACGAGTCGACTCGCGTCTTGGGACTCGGACTCGAAGCGCAAACCCACCGCGCGAACGTCAACGCCTCTCTTGGGTTTATATATTGTTTACACCTTGCGAGCAAGGTCACGCGGGCCATAATATTACTCGGCCCGTGAGGATACGAGGTGTTACGCGGACCGCGAGTGGCTCGCGTGATACGACCTCTCCGGGATGTCCCTGGAGTCCGGAGCTTTCCTTCCGCCTCGGTCTCATCCTCCCGCCTCTCGTGATTGGTTATCGAGCGAGCCGTCTCGGGTTCTCCGGGAGTTCTCCCCGGAGGGGTCTTCTCTTCGTTACGGTGGTAACGATAGCCGGTAATCGAGCGTGTCATTGGACTCGGGCCTCTCGGAATCCAGACTCCGTCTAAACGTCCGGTTAGTCGATGATTCCACGGAGCGGTGAATGTTGATTCCGCGTACAGAGTTGCTTCTACCCTGATAACTGTATTTGGTCGTCGGGACGAAACTCTGGAACTATCGGGCAAACGAGCGATCCGGTATGAAACAGTTCGGAGGGAATTTAACGAAACGTTTCCCGAGAAGTCTGGACGCGTCGCGTTGTTGTATTTCCAGATACGTCATCGATCACAGATCGGATTACTCGTAGTTTACCGTATATTCGGAGCAGTTCGTTTCTCTTATGATCAGATCTGATGCGCAATCGCGTCAATTGGGTCAGAGGCTTGCGATTCGGATCGCGTACCGTCATCGGCAAGCTCCGCTCCTCCGTTGATGCGAGAACGAGTTCATTGAATGAGCGATTTGGCTCGTGCTCCGCTGAAGACACGCGCGAGCTCATTGCAAACTGAGAAGGACGGTATTTTATTCTCGTAAATGATACGACCTCGTCCCGCTTGATCAACGAGATCGGCAGATTCCATCGGCAGACTCGTCCCGTGATACACGTCCATCCAACTCCCGGAATATTGTTCGGTAATCGCATTCACGATTCGACTATCGTTGCGTACAGGAATCCTACGATCGCCATCCCCGTTAACGGCTTTGAACGAATCGGAACGTTTACACGAATATTGCTGCGAACGGTACCAGTTGAATGTCCGATTGTGGCGTTTTTCTGCCTAGAATACAAGGACTTGCCCTCGTGTCTTGGGTTATTATCACAGATAGTCAAACACTCGCCAGACGTTAATTCTATAGTTAGCTCTTAGCCAATTGAATCAGGTGCAGACGTAGACTCCAAAGCTTGCAACGGTGGAGCAAAGATCAGAGGAACACGAGTGGTTTTTCGGTCAGAGTTTATTGACGTTCCCAGAATTCAAACCGACAACTTCCAAAAGAAAAGCTTTCTCGCAGGTTGCGCGGCTTTCGAGAGTAGAAATAATCAAGACTGAAGCTGGCTCCTGCGCTTTGGCGCGCAATACTACGAAAAACCGGTGGGATATCTCCCGTAATCGACGATACGAGTGTTTGCCATTTTTAATTGCCGGACAATCTCGGTTGTCCCGTTTAAAAATTAAAGACACGTATAGGAATCCAATTACGTTCGCGCCACAATTTCCGCACGGGCGAGTGTGTCTCGACCTTGCCGTTGATCTCAGTGCCTCGATTATCAGCCCGCCAACGAAGAAATTCCTCCGTCGAAAGGATAGCCCTTCGGTATCCTTCGGAATTTCAGTTTCACCCGAGCTCAAGGAGTGTACAATTGCTATTAGCTCCGATGCAAAGGGAGACGAAGATGTCGGGCAACGAGGTTGGGCGAAACCGTTCGAGAGCCCGGAGCTTAATCGATAATGGAATCTGCCTCGAGAAGATGTCTCGGCAAATTTGCGATCCTCGACGGACGTACGGAAGACGATCGAACCGTTCTCAACTCTCGAGATCGAAGACAAAGACGACGGAGGAGAGGCATTAACCCGTACCGTTGATCCTTGTAAACGCACGGGCGCTACCTCTCGCAACGTTGGCTTTTAATAAGAGACGAGAGAAACCGGTACGCGATGTGCCCCGAAGGATACGGCCGGGACGTTCCCTCGTATCGACGCAACGCCATTGGCCCGAACGGGTTATTCCGGGAGTTCCGTGGGCCCCGTATCCGGTTTTCTCGGTCCCGGCTCCGCGTACCGTCCCGTAGCTTCTCTTTCTGGTGCGACGATCTCTCAGCCCCTTTGCCCCCTCTCTCTTTGTTCGTGATTGTAGCGGAATCGAAGACCCTCGGGAACTTGGTTTCGTTCGCGAGCGAATCGCGATGCGCATATCAGAGTGATAAAACGAACAAGATGAAAATCACAATCGCTATTTTCTCTGACGAGACTCCGTGACAACGGCGGCTCTCTCCAACTTCTCTCCCGTGGCATCCATATTAATTCTGAACGCCCGGGGGTCCCACAGTCTCGGATATCCTTTTGTTTCTCTTTTATTTTTACTTTTTTTCTCGTTACCTCGCATACGTGGTTTCACCGGCAACGACAATGAGGAGCCGGAGGATCCTCTCGAAAACGCGTGCTTCTCTTCAAGGATAATTATACAGGATATCGTCGATACGAGTGAAAAAAAAAAAAAGACGGACTTACGGCGAACAGCGTTTATACGTTCCAACGGGACGAACATTAATGTATGATAATTAGGGGACACGATACGAGAGTTATCCGGTAATTGGCGACCAGACGTAAGGATATGGATTATTCTCTGTAAATTCAAATTCGGAGTGGTTCCCCCCACGGCGAACGTATCCTCTTGTAAATCATCCGATATTCGTTACCTCTGATTCACTCATTTTTTTAGCTTTTCGATACGGAACCAGGATAATCTTGTTCCAAGCTGGTTGGTCAGGGATTTAAAAAATATCATAAATTTTATTTGACGTTAACGACGGGTAGAGGTTTTCCTTTAGCCCATTTTTAATCGGCGTGTGTACACACGGCTAGAAAGAAATTTACGTTTTTGTACATAGTATTTCTACTCTATTGATCTCGGTAGATGCAAAAGAATCGGGGTCTCCGATACAAATGTTTTTCGTGCTTGTACGATGTATGATGAATCGTGTCAATCCCAGTGACGGGAAATGCACTTTTTGATAGAATACTAATTAAATCATTATAATAATGCAATAATTATACAAGTTTTAATGATTGAATAAATATTCGATTTTCGGGACAAAGACACCGCCGGATGGCTAAAAGATGCCGTCGCTAAAAAATATGTTTTCAAGCTCGCAACGTCTCGTTGACGCGAAAAATATTTTCGGTAACGATACTTATCGAATAAATGAGATTTATCGCGTATAGACACCGAACGCTCGTATCGCGCGTTTTCTTCGTGAACTTTTGGATCAAGTAGTCCAATGGACTCGGTTTGGTTTGCGTAGCGAGGTTGGGAGTTCGCGCGTTCGTTTTTGTCCGGTCAGCGTCATCGTCGCAACAGAATCGTCCGGGTAAAAGACGACTTGGAAATCCGTGGCGAGTCGCGCCGAGGGGGGGAGGATCTCCGCGCGTAGGCACTCGCGTTCCACGCGAAGGCTCATAAATATTCCCATACTCCATTTGAGCCCATAAAGAAACCGCTCTCCCGCGGCCCTCGGAAGGGTTAAAGCTGAAGGTTCCTTCTTTTTTCTCTCGTCTCGCCGAAAGAGGTAAGGAGGGAAAAAAAAAATAAATGTGCTTCTTGCTGCGAGCGTGGTCAGCTCGACGGAGAGGGACCACGAACTTTCTGGCGCGGAGCCTGCTCGTATAATATCGGACGAAGGACAGGGTATCCAGTGTTGGCCGCAGCGCGCACAGACCCGGGGTTTCCTTGGATGAGAACACGGGCCGAAAGGGTTACATCGGTGTAAAGCACGTTTCATCCGCATTTTCGGTGAACGGCCTTCGTGGCGAAAAAAAACCTCAACGTCACGCTTCATTTTCGTACGGAGATCCTCTCTCGTGCAGGTATTTTTTTCCGGGTGAGAGGTCAGCACCATTGGTATTTCGTCAGTCGAGAGGCTTCCCGAGCGGAAACGTCCGCTCGTCTTGTACGCTCGTCCTGACTTCCCGACTGAAATCCAATTATTGCCTCACATCGCTGAAATAATACTTCACTCTCGTACGTGGGATTTTAATTTGGATTCGCCGTTGGAATCCCGTGTACAGATCCCATTGGAATCACAAGGGCTTCCGCTAAGGAATTACTTAAAAAAGGATCGTTTCGAAATAACTGTTTTCAATTGATTCAACTGCACTTTGATGTAATATCGTGACGCACACGCTCGCGAAGCGTTCGGGTTACCTATCAACGGGCCGAGTTTTTTCCGTGACTCGTCACACATTTTCGATCGTAACGGGACAAGGGTTCATCGGACATTGCGAAATCCAATTTGATTCCAACGTGGACTTATCGCGCAAAACCCTATTAAATCGCTACACGGATGCGCCAGGACTCAGGGACTTCCCGACGATTCGAGACTCGTCTCGCATTGGCGCACAAGTACGACGTTAAACGTCGTCCCAATGAGAGCTGAAAGTCCCGACGCTGGATAATCCTGAATCATACTCGTGACGAACGACTCGCGCGGTTCCTTGAGCCGATAATCATTGGCGCGATCCGAATAATCGATCGGCGGCTGATGCGTCAAAGAATCCGCGGGAAACGATAACGTTGGTAAATCGATCGTAAATGAATGGAGCAGGGTCCTACTTGTTCCGAGATATTTCTCAATCGTGGCGTGGAATCCGTTCGTGATTCTTGGCTGAATGAAGACGACGAGTGTAGGATAATGATCGCCTCACGATAGACCGGTGATCATATTTTCATGGTCTAGGTAGATGGGTTACTATATCGAACGCGGCACACTCGATGGCCATCGAGAAGAACACCAGCAGCAGCAGCCGCTCGAGACACCGCGCGGTGGTGCGCGAGCCGCGACGCGCGAAGGGCAAACGTGACCGCCTTCATTGACTTTACGAGCAGTAAAACGGGGCTTTATAGTTTGTGGGGTCGTTCGCATCTTCGCGCGTGGATATATACTCGCTCCCACTCTTTCTTTTCTCTTCGTCAATTTTGCCACTTTTCTTCTCCTCGATACACCGTCGGTTCCAGCCAATGCGCGAACGTAACGCGACTGCTCGCCGTCACCCTTGTGATCCCTTTTCCATCGTGGACGAAGCGTCGATTATGAGCGAATGGAAAGTTTTTCACGAAGAATGGTCGCTAACCGTGGAGGTTAGCGGCCCGGGTCGAAAACTCGACGGTGATGATCTTCCATTGGATGGTATCCTCCCAATCTGATTCCTCCGTTATTCCGATTGTCACCTGATTCCATCAAGATCCAGATTCCCATCCGATCACCCGAGATCTGATCCTATTTTTTCGTTACCTCGGCTTCAACGTAGCGAATGGTTGGCGGCCCTTTTTCGACCTTGAGTCGTTTACGACAAAACTCCGAACGTTCTATTGTTGCATCGACTTGACGAATCGACGAATGAAGAAAATAATTATCCTCGAATTATGTTCGACGGAGATCCATCCGCAGCCATCCTGATTGACTTTGAAAATTACCCGGACTGGAGAGTCTTTTATGCCGAACGGTCGCCAACAATTCCTATGGATTTATGAGTCAACCAGCCAAAACCCCCCGCGGTGATATTATCCAATTGGACGCTATCTTGTTCTCTCAATGTCACGATTTCGTTCCTCAGGATCGAATCCTGTTTTTTTTCTTCGCCTTAGTTTCCATCCACACGAACGGTCGATATCCTCTTTCTTGCTTTGCAACATCCCGATAAGACTAGGAATAAAAAAGTCAAAGATGCTACCAATTTCGGCAAACCCGGATCTTCCTGCACTGAATCTTATCTGCTACAGAACCTTCAACCGAATGGGAAAAAATACAAGATTTTGAAATATTCTTTTTTGAGAAAAAAAGATTGTTTCGTTAAACAATATCAACGATGCATTTTTTTACGCGTGAACCGCTAGACGTCGAAAAACGGGTAAAAAAAGGATTTAGTAGCATTAACGTTTTGGCGCGCCGTCCAAACATCACTGGACTGTACACCTGGAAGAGTGCGTCGTAAAAATTCTTGAAAGGCTCTTTATTCCGCGTTCGAAGGCAGAAAAAAACATCGTTCCGAAGGACTCCTCGAAGGACTCCGGCTACCCCTTTGGCGCTATAAAACGATAAACCTGCTGCGAGGGAACGGAAGGGTTGGAGGCCCAACGGATTGCCTAGGAGCATCACCCGACCTTCACAAACGCACCTCTTTTAATCTCGGTCTTTCCTGTACACCCTGTCCTTCGCCCAAAGTATCGGGAAAAGAGTTAAAAAAACGATCCGTCCTTGCTCGTCGGAGTCACGGCGAGTCTAGTATTTGTCGAGCAACGTTCGCGAACGATACGTCGGAGACGGAGCTGAAGTAGAGCTTGGGATTTTTAATAAAAATAACGCGAAAATTTCCATCTCGGTTCAATTTTCGCGAAAAGCCAAGGAAAAACGAGTCCACGATCTTGGAGCGGCGAAATAAAATTCTTCAATTCCTCGATCCTGTCGCCGGTGAGTGTCTAGCTGGAATTTATTGTTAACTGCTTTCTTTCTCATCTGAAAAGGTCTTTCTTGTTACTCTGTTTATCTTCCTTGCGTTTAAATTTCGCGAGAGTCAAGGTGGATACTTAAAAATCGCTGAAATTCTTGAATATTTGAGGAATGGTAGTTCTTGATAGAATAATAATATAAAAATTATTCTAGAATCACCCACCAAATAATTTAGTAGTCGGAAAGATACGAATTTACCAATGGAACTAAATTAGGCGGTCGATTTATAAAATAGCGAAAGATTTATTTGACCGATTGATTGATTGAATTTAAAGGTTGAGACAGTTTTTGTTGGCCATTTGGAACTGATGTGCAGTAACTGCAAACATTTCAGTGTTATCGAAAGTGGAAAATTATCATTTGTAAGTCTTAATTTATTATGAGATTAGACGTTTCCGGGGTTGGACGCGTGCGACACGATCCAGACTTGTAAATCGGCGATTCTCCTAATTCGAAGGCACTTTCCCCCTTAATTACGAAGATGTCGAGAACACGAGACCTATCGAGGCGTCAGGGAGCTAAACGACGAGGAAAAAAAATAAAAATGAAGAGAGATCGCGGGCCGAGGTGGAAATATAGTGGCTCCGAAGTGCGCAACTTCCGGGCACCAAAAAGATAATTCCGGGTCGAGTTTGGGACACCGTGCCAAGTCTAGAAATTGGATCGTTTCGCGGTAAAGTGCTAGAATTTTCGTTCGCTCGAGATTCCGCCGCTCGAGAATTTCGGAAGTGCCGACAATTTTCGAAATCCGAAAGATCGCGCCAGCGCTCTCCTCGTTGGTTTCGGGGTTATAAACGCGCGTCTCGTGGACGAAAAAAGTTAATTCGTAGTCTAGCCGTTCCTCGGTAGAGGAATATCTCGCACGCACGAGGAAATTTGGATCCGGGCCAGCGAGCCAAACAAGAGCTCGGAAATAATAGATGCTCGCGGAATATATGCCCCTCCTCCGATGGTAGCCTCGTTATACTCCGAAAGCTTCGCTTTACGTTTCGTTATATTTCAAAATGTCGCATCGTATCTTTCACGAGACAGGTAACGATCCATCCTTGTCCGCGGCTCCCTCGCCGTTCATTTTCGATCTTTTGTCAATTCGAGCGTCAATCGAATGGAATTATGTAAAACGTCATCAATTATTTTACGTTTTCCCTCAAAGAAGAAAGGTATTTTTCTTCATAGCTTTCTCGTCATTCTTTTTCATTCTTTTATCGATCGATCGATTTATCAAGCATCGACGAAACGGTGTCATTACCATCAGATCGGAGCGTCGGATTCTCTACGATTCATAAACGCACGTATCGATAATTCTATTTTTCATTAAATAAAATTCGTCTCCGGTGAATCGCAGTTTCAAGATTTCAGCGATCTCTCGCGGATACGTTTCGTGCTAGATTTACTTAGGACGACCAGCGAAAATTAGATTAGTTCGGTAAAGTGCTCACGGTGACTAATGCAAAAGAGTTCAATCGGAAATAATCGCGGGTACACTTTGGAACTGGAAAAATATGACATCCAAAAAAATCTTCAGCTTCCCGAATAGCGGTCGTGAAATACTGCGAAGCAATCAGAGAGATTGGAAAAAACGAGATTGAGATTAGAGCGAGGGTTTTTTTGTTCACCGACAACGTCACGAGACAACGAACCCGGCGTATAGATGTACAGGGTGTCTCAAAAACCAACGACAATTTTGCGAATTCTGACCGACGAGCCTGCGATTCGGTATAACCAAGAAAACCTGACATTCTTCGAGACACCAACGCTACTTCGAAGCTCGAAAAAAACTCTAGCCTAACGCAATATTTCCCATATCGCAGCGTTTACGAATACTTTTCTGATACTACTTTTTTTATGGTATTATCAATAACAACCGACCGAACAACTGGGAACTGGGCAATCTCGTCTGAACGATGGTACAAAGGTTGAAATTGCTAGGCAAATATTTTTAGTTTTTCAGAATCATAATTTTTCAATTGTACAGTTTTTCGGTCGGTCGTTGCTACGGCACGATGGTCCAGTAATATTCGAACCAAGAATCGTCCTAAAAAATATCCCTATTTGCAGCCGTGAAATACAAAACATTGTCCGAAGTCAGAGATCGTCACGAGTTTCAGAGAAGTGCGAATATCTCGAAAATACGACAGCTTTAACGAGGTCATATTTGGTTATTCGGGATCACCATGAAGCGGCCAGTGCGAACCTCCAATTCCGTCATTAATTTTATGGACACCCCGTGTACATATCGGAACGAATGGTATCATAAAAATTGAAACAACACCGAAATCCATTCCCCGCCACCCTGACGACGCAAGAACGGTTCGCGAGAGTCCGAGATTTTTGGGAGGCGTCAATAACATCTCGAGACTTTTGGCGTCAAGGCGATTCGACCGAACGTCGCAACCGCTACGAGTTCACCGACGGCGAACAAAGCTTCCTCGTATAAACGTTCGAGCTTTTTTCCTCGCGTGGCGGACAGCCGCAAATCGGACGAGGGTATCCCCCCGAGGGGCGTATTATTCAGTTCGAAACTTAAAAAATATCGGCCAACTGGGACGAAAAAGCCAAAAAAAAAAAAAAAAAAACAATAACGAGAGAACGATGAAGAGGGACCCGCGCCCTTTTCGAGCCACACTACAGGATGAATTCAATTTTTTATACTCCTTTAGTATGGAAGAAAATCCAGTTTCTTCGTTCGGAAAGTCCGGTACATACGCGATAAAGAACCGAGATACGAATGTCCGTAATTGCAACAAAACGACGGACGTTCCTACGAGAAAGTACGTATACGTGAGCCATGACGTTGGCAAAAATATATTCGCATCGCGAAGAGCAGAGGCGAACGTTCGTTTAGCCTTTGTGTCACGGAACTGAGCAAACATTTTTCACTATTGCATTTTTTTTTCTTATATACTCCTATATATCCATATATTTCAATCTCGTTAGTATTTATTTGTGGCAATTATTGTTATTACTTACATTTACATTAATTACGAAAATAGATTTTTGATGTGTACGCGCACTCCGAATCTTTCTTCGATTACAAAAATACGTGATAGACACTTTTTATACGTGAATCTTTTTTCAGTCGCTTGCAGTAACGTTCTTTAGAACTGTAGCACTTTATTTTATTTTTTTATTCATTGTAAGTGAATATTTTTTCAATCCTTCGTTTTCCATTTTCCATTATGATGACGTCTTTCTTTTTCGTTTCGATAATCGAACACTGGACAAATGTGGTTGTCACGTGTTGGAAAAAAATATGTTCTGTTTCTGGCATAACTATCCACGAACACGTTTGAAACTCCAATTTCCGTCACGATTATTATATGAAAAATAGCGATAATTAAAAACTTCGCGTATGGGCGTTTAGTCGTGAAAAGACAAATATACGTGGAAAAGTTTGCATTATTTTTTTCCGTAATTTGCCTCAATGTCGTTTGGGACTAATTAAATTTTGTACGGTCATTTTTTATCCAAATAATCTTTATTATTTGGCGAAGGTTCGAAACTTTTCGTATTCAAATTTGTGCCACGATAATAATATTTTAAATGTTCCACATTAGCATTTAACTCTCGGACCGTAAGTGGGATGGAGCATTCCGTCGGAGATTCGCAACACGAGGCACTTTATCGTAGAACGTTGAGTTCCGCTGTTTTTTTTTTTTTTTTTGCAATTTCAATAGCTACACTTACGAACGATAGTCAAAATGATTTCGCCGCGAATCAATAATTAAGCCGTGCACTATCTTCTACGAAGAGATAAATAAAAGTTGTAGCTCAGCGAAAGAGCCGGCATTGAATCGGCTAGATATCTGTATGTGCGCGTGCGTGTGTGTTTGCACGCGTTATTAGCCGCATGCAACCCGACTTTACCCGTGGGAGCTTGAACAGTCGCAAAATAAATTATATATGGTACGCTCTCTTTTGGCCTCGAGACCCTCCCCCCCCCCCTTTCCGGATGCTGTACTCCGACCCACGGTCCAACATCTTCGGCGATGCTTTTCGCCGAGTTCGAAAGCGCCCCCCCCCCCGTCCTCCTCTCCTGCCCCTCCCATCGACCGACTCACAAAATGGTGTATGGTCGATACCGCAGCAGCCATCAGACAACACTGCGAGAATTTCGTCGACGTTGGACCTCTGAATTCGAGACACGATACTTGGCGAACTCTCGCAACAAAGTTTCATAGATGTTGTATTCATAAGTGTATGTTTTCATTGGATAGAGTAGCCGAGCGCTGGAATGTTTTTCGACGTTGAAGAAAATTGAGAGAGAGCGAGGAATACAGTGACTCCTTCGATTTTTCTCACGCCTGATTGATTTCGTACCTGCAGATTTCGAAAATTTATATCAGGCGTACCGAAGTATCGTGCAAACAGTAACCAAAGGAACAAGGAGGAATATTTTGTTACTCCGTTTTGTTCTTATAATGTTATCGATTGGTTGAGGGATTTCTAGAAATGATTAAGAGAAGTTACGAATTTAGCGGTTTTCATAACGTATTTCGGTAAGAAATAACATTTTTGAAACTTTGGGCTATGAAAATAAGTGTATCGTATTAAAAAATGATTTTTAGATACGCCAAAAAGAAACTTTTAATAATACATTCTCATCGAACAGCATCGATGTAAATACGAACTTTGGTCTCTTCTATTCCTATTTCCATTATTTCCATTGTTTAAGTTGTGTTTATTAATTCCAAACATTTTGTTTAGCGTCGCTAATCGCTAATAAAGATGCTAAATAGTTTTCGAATAATTTGTATCGGCCGAATCAGCCGAGAAAATTTCGGATTAAAAAAAACCGTTGCTCTCAGTGATGTTCGGCGATATAAATTACACGATTTGTATTTTCTCATTTCAGAATGCCCGATGGTGCGACGATCGATGAACCACCGAAGCGGAAGCCCGTCATAAATTTAAGTCGACATTTTTTTCTCAGCTGCTTTGGATATAAATTCGATGTAAATTATTAACAAAATAATTTAAAAAAAATGAAAATAACATCAACGTCACGAAAATAGAAAAGTCTTCCGGTAACTTTCCCGTAGTCGAAAAAACGAGTCTCTTCGCGCGTGAAAATAACGATTATTTCCATGCGAAAAAATTGGGCCCTTAACGGGATTATACGAGAGTTTTACGAACCTCGCGAAACTTGCCGCGGAAAGCGTACGATTTTACAAGGGGACGGACCAGGTTGAGACGGACCAGACGCGAGAATAGCGACGGAAAAAAATGTTGAAAACTTTTGCCGAGCGATACGGTCCGAGTGGAAGATGATACGTATACGTATGTATATCCATGTGTATCGCACACATATATGTATATAATTTTATTTGCATAGATTTATTTTATTTATATACACGTATCGCTCGAGGTACGGACACGACGGGGTTGGGGGTTGAAAACGAAACGGCTGCTGTATCTCGCGATCGTTGCGCAAAACTTGCAAGCGTAGCCACGAGGAGTTTTAATTGGACGGTACGTAACTGGACACGGATCCTGCTGTTAGTTTCGAAAAAAAAAAACGATTCGCCTCGCATCAGCCGCGATCCCTGCCGAAATACGTTTTCGCGATGCCACGGGAGCTGCGACTATTGCAGTGGGAATACGTCTCGATGTACGGGACTTTCAACGTCGACGATCAAACGACTCGGTACTTCGAAAAATAGTCTCCGCGCGCAGAAATTCTGATTTTTCCTCGATGAACGGTGCAAGAATGTTTGTCCGGAAAAAAGATTATATTTTTTAGAACAAGGTGGAGGGTTGCCGAAATAATTGGTTCGCGTGTCAATTTTGCTGTTCTTTCGTTATTTTTTATACTTATTTTTATTACTATCATACGTAGTTTAAGGGTTCTTGGAACTAGTTACTTTTTTAATTCGTGTTGTTTTTGTATCGAGTTTCAAATTACTCGAGGCTCTGTTTTAATTATTGTTGGAGCTGTTTGTTTCTTCATTTTTGTAATTAGTTATTTTTCTATGTTCGTTATTTTTGTTTGGGTCAGTTGCTCGTAATTTTTGTATTCGATCCTTTTGATACGATTATTATCCGTTATCTACGTTTATTCTGGCAATGTATTTCTTATTTCTCTTCAACGAATATTTCGCGGTACGATTCGAGTAATTCTGGCGCACGACCACCAACCAAAAATATAGGCAATCGTGAAGAATCGTCGACCAATCGCGTTACCCAACAGCGAGGTCCAAAACCGAGGACTCGAGACGTCAAAAACGTTCCACAATTCCGAAAAAATTGGATCAGCGGTTAAAAAAGATCGATAATTGTCCAAGCTGCGAAGGAATCCCGCGTACGCGTCACGATTATCCAACGAACCGTTCTCAGTCGATAAATAACTCGATAAAACGATCCTCCGTGGGTACCGGAGGTACTCGCGCTCAACCTCTCCCCGTTTATCCGGAGTGATCGGGAGGTTGAAAGGCGCGGCAATCTCGTGGTTTTTCCTCAACGACGAGAGAAATAATCCCGCGGAGTACACGAAGCGTCTCGGCGCTGCAGCTTTGAGCGATAATATACCGGTACATCGAACTGTTCCGTCTTCTTTTTGTTCGTTACTGGAACGTCGTACGACGGTTAAGCGCGGCAAATGCAAACCGCCCGTACTCTCGCCGATCGGGCGCTCGTATATGCGCCATTCGAAGATACACGGACCGCGCAAACATCGCGAACGAAAAGATCTCCGTTGGAACTTTTATCGCTCGGCTCGTACTCGTCGTCGTCAGGAATCAAGTTTTCTTCTTTGTTTTTATTTATTTTCTCGCGAACGGTCTCCCGCTCGAAACGAGAGTACTTCCTCGATCGAGAGCGCGATAATAACGCGACGGGGCCAATATTTTCGCGCTCGTCGCGGCATTGACTTCCCGCGAGTATTTTTAATTCGCACATCCGAGGGAACATCCTCGCGCATAAATTTTCATTAGTCGGTTATGAGGGACTCGAAGAAGATACAGGTGTACGCGCGTTGATCATCATAGTCGAAGAAACGACGCTCTTATTTATCACCCCTCATCGTCGACCGGTGGACTCGATTTTTCGGTTCGACTTTTGACTGGGATCGAACGCCGCTGGTAAGCTGATTTTCCTCCGATCGATAAGATCTCGTTCAGTGGCGATGCGATATATTTTTAAACGGCGAACGGGGCGGACGGAGATTCCAAGATTTGTTAAGTCCGAGCGCGATAAAACGTGTTAATTAAAACCGAGTTGTTGGATTCTGATGAATATTTTAATGGCGTTTGCGCGGATAATTGGTATTTCCCCGAAAATTCGACGCTTCCCGTTAAATTCCCGGGGTAGATAAATTACGTTGAAAATCCTAAAGGGCCGGGGGAGAATTTAATCGAGAGTGGAATATCCGCCGGGCCTCGCGGACGAGCGTGTCTTTCGTTTTGTTTCAAGCATTTTTTTTGTTGTTTTCATACGGGTGCTCCGCTCGTGTACGGACGGACGGACCGCGCTCGTATTTAGCTCGCGAAATTCGTTTCGAAGCCTAATTAGGGCCTGATTGGCACTCCGCCCTTCGCTCCACCGAAAGAGCTCCTCATCTTCTCGATCCTTCGTTCGACAGCCGCGCGGAGCTCCGAGGTCGATCGCGGCAGGGGACCGGGGTCCCTCCTTCCTCCCGGACTCCCTCGCGCCCTTTCCCGTCGCCCTCGCCCTTCGTTTCGACGCGTCCATTTTTTTTCGTCTTTTATTTAACAAACTTTTTTTTCCGCCGCGTCTCGTACGAGCATGAGAATTTTCGAGCGCGTCGGACCCTTTCTCGACTTGGTTTTTGCCATCCCTCGCGCGCTATCCGTTCGTTCGGCCCTCCGGGAGATTTTATCGGACCGCGGACGTTCGAAGGTACGCTCGGTTCAAAAGAAAACGTACGCGTATTCCTTTTTCTGTTTTCAGTTTTTGCTTTTTTTTTCGTTATTCGTGTCTCTTCCGTTCGGAGCTCTCGAATTATTCTCGCGTGTACCTTAATTGTACGAATTCGAGCGAGTCGGCGTTTTCACGATTCCCTTGATTCGTGTTATTTCGCGGACGAAATATCCTCCTCTCGGAATACGCGGAGGATCGCGCGTGCGCGCGTACGCCCGTGTGCGTGGATCTCGTCGCGCGTACGGGCGCTCCTCTTTCATCCGTCGGCCGAACTTGCCGCGAGGCAACAAACGCCTCGACCACGACCGACTTTCGTTGTACGATATATTTCGGGTTCGAGAATCGAGTGCGCGACGAGTATCACTCGCGCGTACTCTCCTCGCGCGCCGAAGCAACTTTCTCGGACTCTTGTGGCGGTGGGACTCGAAATATGTACCCCCCCCCGCTACGTTTCTTCCGAATAAATTTTGTTTTCGCGATTACGCTGAGAATCGTTGGATCGAATTCCAGAAATTAAATAATCTGTTTTTTGACAATTCCGGATTTACAAATCTTCGAATGACTCAACGAAACTGTCCGCGTTGTAACTTTTCTTCTTATTTTCTTCTTAATTGTCTTCCGCGTTATTATAATCCCAAGAAATGTTATTTTCGTCGGGAACCTCTGCCGAGGATCCCAAAAGCTTCGTAGTTCCTAGATCCCAAAAGCTTTCTTGACATTCAGGATAAAAATATTGGCCCCTGTCGGATCAGTGGTCGCAACGATCTTAATCTCGTCGCGCGTCCGAGCAGCGGCGCTCCCAGGTGCAAAAACCCGGCTCCGATAACTGTTCAAGCGCGGAAAATATATTTTGCAAAATACGAGACATATTTGTCGCGCGAGTGACGAAGCGAAGCAAAAAAGGGGGTTTCGAGTGGATCGCCCGAGGAATTCTCGGCGAATAGGCCACCTGGGATTCTCGTGCAATTTATCGATGAATATTTATCGGCGTTCGATTGTCAACGACGGAGACACGGGAGATGGAAGACGTTTGTCACGAGTCGGATACGAATGCCACGCCTGCTTTGCTTCTACGGAATGTTGAATTTAATCGCAGATTCGAACGACGAATCCGATGTTTGTGAAAATTTCGAAACTTTGGACATGGCTCATCGCTGTTCTGTCGCGAAGAAGAAAAGTCTCGAAGAAAGCGATAAAACTTCGTGTATCGTCAAACCCAAACGTACACCCTTCCAAAATGTCTTTACCGTTTTTTTCACCCCACTGTACGTAAATATTCCTTATCCATCGTTTTCGGTTTTTCTTTTCGTGGCGCACGAGCTTCTCGAGCTCGTAACTCTCAACTCGTCGCTACGATAGCTACCGTAAGCTGCAGCAGGCAAAAATGTCCAAAAATATTCTAGCGAAGTTTTTTGCATTTTCCCATTCTAATTTTGTACTTTTGGAAAAAACGAGGGCATATTCGTAATCAGCGGAAAATTTCCGATCAAATACACCCTTTTAATACTTAAAAAACGGAAGAAAAATATTTTTCGTCCTCCCAGGCCACTTTCCTGGAATCTCAAAAATCACGATATTTCAAAAGGTCGTAGGATGGACTTCTCGTAGGCTGTGGGGATTCATTGGGTGGGTTTGGAAAAGGTTTTTGCCTAACTTAGACAATGGCGTTGGATTCGTATCGATATCTCTTATAGTTTCCCCGGGAAGTCCACTCGAAAAATCGCAAAAAAAGAGGCAAAGGGGTATGTATGGAAAAATT
>JAPYZI010001963.1:0-27187 GCA_030523105.1 Ophioninae sp. A BG-2022a | reverse complement strand
CACAATTATTTTCAAAATTTTGGTAAATGCCGAGCATGTTCCTCTTAGAGCAAGCGTCCTGCATATACACAATAAATTTCATGCAAAGCGGTTGAATAGCGTGGGAGAAATTAGATTTTGAAATTTCGATGTGGCTAGGAACGCGTTCGTCATTCCCTTAAATGAATAATACATTTTTCAACTTCAACATCTCTTAACCTTCCGACCATTGGTACCGTTATTTTAGTTCGTCCTGGTTTCCATCTGTGAAATATTAAACGGTGTTCATTGATAAATCGTTGCTCGGTTTTTCACGAGTTTCACATTTGTCAAATAAAGCAGTCAATCATAACTTTACAGTCTAGAATTTCATATACTGTTTTGTTCGAAAATGTAATATATATATATATATTTGTGAAGTTCAGCGCATCAATGCTGCGCGAAATTAGATCTTTTCAAATATCTCGGGTTTCTATATATTTTTTTTTTTTCATATTCGCAGTCTCTCTACCTTTCTCCGGGCAAACGGGATGTACAGAAATAAAATGGAAGTACCATGTATATACGCGTATACACATACGCAGACGTATAATAGGCGCGCGCATAGAGAGCCGTATATGTATATCTAAGCCCGGGAAAACTCTTTACGCTTTTTCACGATTATTTTCCCAACCCGGCAGCGATTCTCGGCGACCTTCCGTTCAATCACTACGCCAAGGAATTCCTCGTGTGACGATGTTCCCTTATATCCGTACCTCTTGCTTCGAAATCTTTCGCCAACGTGATTTTCCGACGTTCCATTTCTTTTTTTTTTTTTTCGTTCTCATTTTACGGGATCCTCGATTATGAGTGTTGACGGGCACGTCTGCACGGGTGTCCAAAACTCAAGCTGCTATCAAAATCACTTTTTTTGGGCGAATTTTTCAATTTGGCAAATTTTTTGATTGGCCGAACTTTTCAATTGCGCGAATTTTTTGATTGGGCGAAGTTTTCAATTGGGCAAATTTTTCAATTGGGCGAATTTTTTTGGTGAATTTTTAAATCGGACGAATTTTTTTTCGTGAATTTTTCAAATCGTACGATGAAAAAAAAATTGAAATCGAAAAAAAGCAAATAGAAAGCTCTTCGCTGACCGGTGCGTCAATACTGTAAACAAATACGAATATTTTGAAGGAACTATCGACCGAATCGCGAAGCTTGAATTTGTATCGGACACGTCCGAAAACGATTAGCATCCTCGACGATTCGTCGGTACGGTGCTCTTGTGCGCGGGCGCCCGCCGCCCGCCGCCCGCCTGTGTCCGTGCGTTTCCATATATTAATACAAATGTGTATTTCACCATTGTTTTTCTCGTACAAGACGAAATGTCGGTCACGTAAAATCAATATAAAAACACATTAGTGTGAATGGGGGATGGGGGGAGTAGCTTCAGCAACGATATTTTTCGTCATTCAGGATTTTATCGAGAGATGGAGAACGGTCGAAGCTGGCACGCTACGGCATTACATCTCACAACAACGACGATGACGACGATAGCCGTAATGACTTACGTTCACGCGACTATCGGCGCTGCGACCCCGTCGTCGTCATCGTCATCATCATCATCGTCGTCGTCATCGAGGACATCCTCGTCTCTGCCACCTACATCATCAACGGAAAATATGCCACGTCGGGGTCTCGACGTTTTTGATGCTCGAAGGGTAATTCGTATTCCTCCAATATATCCCATCGGAATAGAGAAAAAAAGGAATTAACATTTCAAATAGTCTATACGTATATAGGAATAATTCATGCCGATAGTTTATACGTATATCCGTATCCATACATGATTGATGTTGGTCGATTTTTTCGCTGGCCAGCTTTCGTATCCATAGCCCTTCTCGTATTCGTAATAACAGTATATTACCATAGAAATGTATCAGGGCGTATCCCTCGAGGATGTCAATCGATTATCGATTATAGCGTCGAGTGGAGCACTCGTTGATAACGGAGGATCCACGGGTTACATTTTGCAGCGCGATTGTTTCAATGCCTTCTTTCAAATACTTCTTTCAAATACCATATTCGGCGTGTACACATTTGTCGAAAAGGACCGCGTTTGAAAGCGACCGATGTCAATCAGACACTCATCGTAGCTCCGAGTGTAACATTTAAAAAAAACATTCAACAGATGGATGTCGAGGAAGCTCTTGACGTTATTGACGCAGCATCAACAGGTTCGATAGAGAAAGATTGCGCGAACATGCTCGGGTATAAGTCACTTCCGGCTGGCGCGGCACTCGATCCCCGTCGCTTCGACGTGGCTCGTCAAAAGACCGATATGGCTGCCATGATGCTCCAGAATCTTGGATCCCCGAGGCACACTTGTTAGTGTTTTCCTAATATTTTTTTCTTTTTTTTACATTTTCCTTTTCTTTTTTTACATTTTTTTACAGTTTTTAAAAATTTAATCCCTCGCATGAAATCAACCATAGATAATGAATGTTCTTGTCGCTCTTAATGTCATATACGCGTTAATGTGTTAAATTTACACTCGGACTAAAAGCCAAATAGAGTGTCGGAGAATATTTGAAAAGTATTGACCGTTACGAATCAGCTCTATTGGATGCCGTTGCAAAGGCCCTTATCACGTCAGTCGGGAACGCCGTTGGAACGAGAGTCTTTGTCTTTAACGCCTCTACGGAAACTGTGATAGCCAGCACTTGGTTGATACGTGCACCCGGAAGTATCGGCGATCCATTAAAAATCGAGAGTGACGCGCTTCGGCCCAATGCTCGTCCCGATCCTGCTCTACCCTGGTTCGAAAACGTTCACGGTTCCAACGATCGCTTTCGGTCAGTACAATATTTTTCTTATACGCTATACAATCTGTGCAATCCTGAATTTTATCCCTTAGCCGTCCGAACGACTGAAAAAAATGGCTGCTTTTTTTTTCAACATTCAGCTCACCGAAGTTCGTTCAATCAGCTCCAGTTGAGTCCTACAAAGGCTGGTGGACTCTTCCGTATCTTTCCTGCAAGGATCTTCAGTGGCTTATCTCGTACAGCGTTTACATCCGACCAACAGATGCGCGTCATGGGTCAGAACAGTCGTTCTTTGTACAGTAGAACCTCTATTGACCGAACTCCCACTGTTACCTGGACGGTGATTCGCTTCGTCCGAACCAAGACGTACCGTAAACCGAGGCATCATTGAACAGGTTTTGAGAGGTTTTTGTATGTAATTTTTTTTTTACATCGTCAATTCCAAGAATTTTTACGCCAATAGAACAATGTGTCCTTTGGCTATTATTTCGCTTAGAAATGTAGGTAATACAAAGCCACTTTCATAGATATATTTTTTTCGGGTAATATTCGGGAGTTTAACTCCTGTCAGAATCGAGCCGATGTTTTGCGCTTGTTTGTTTGAACTCGTTTGTTTGGTGTTTTTTTTTGTTTGGGTTTGGTCGTCTGGTTTCCCGCTTTTTAGCGGGAGTTTCACTTCCGAATGTTTACCTTTTTTTTATGTCAAAGTAACCAGTCTTCTAAGTAATTGTGATAATAATGGCGATCAAAATCAACTAGATCGTTTAACAATCAATTTTGGTAATTCTATAATTAACTAGGACAATGAAACGAGCAGAAATAAAAGTGCCCGAATGCTCGATTTCGGCGCTTTGTTAAAGTATCCACAAAAACTGTCAATGTAACACCGAATGTCAGAGTAGCCCCGGTTTACGGTACAATTTAATCCCTAGATATGTTTTAACCGATCTGAGCTTATTAGGGAATCGTCTCAGTGTGACCCTTCGAAAAATCACTGATTTTCGCGATTTTTTTTTAAATGTTGTAATAAACTAATCCGTCTGGTTTTCTTTTTCTAAATAAATGCATTCATGCCGAATACAAAATTATTTTTTTACATTCATTTATTTAGTATATAATAATTAAATAAAATGTTGAAATGACACGTTAAAAAAAAGGGTCCTGTACGATGTCCACTATTGCGGCCGCAATTTTGATGTGAAACAAAAATTTAAAAAACATTATTAATATATAGGAAACTCGCTATCGCGCTATGAAGGTTTTTTTTTCAAATATCATAAAATGGCCGCGCTTTGAACAAGAAGTATCGATATTAGCTCTTTTTTCCGATAGTTTTTCGTAAAAAAATCGGAAGATTTAAAAAAAAAACAGCTTCTATAGCGCGATAGAGAATGATGTCACAGATGTTCTGTCAAAATTAGAAATAGATATCTTCAATTAGACATAAATATCCTGAAAAGGACCATTCCGAGAAAGACGCGTTTAAAGATTGTAGTCCCGCGTAGTCTCGCTCTGTTCCGTTATTACAAGAAACGCTGTAGCGACCGTAATAATTTAAATTTCGATTTCAAAATTTGAGAGAATATTTGGAACTGTGTATTCTATACGATAACGCGAAAAAACGATTTTTTGAAAATTTCACACTGAGACAATCCCTTAAATACTATTTGTCTGCTTAAGGCCATGTAGAAGATGCAACAGTACTCGAGTACACAATTTTAGTGCTCGATTAACCCACTACTGTATTCGATTTAATTTTCAACATTATAGAAAACGTAATGCAAAGCTTCGATTCGCTTCCTTCACGACGAATACATTTTTCTAAAATGAAAAATTAATTTCTTTATTACAAACGGTTAGCGAATCGTTACATACACGTTTTGAAAATTTTGTGGTAATTATTAAATTCGATAAATTTCAGAGAGTTGTACGGCTATTCGGAAACTTTTGAAAAAATCATTCGAGCGAGGTTCGATCGATCTTGCCCACAATTCGTTTGATCATCAACCGCTTGTTAGACGTTTTTGCGTATCGGTGATTTTCTCAGATTGCGAGACTTCCTCAGTATCGACATAGACATCAATGGACTAGAGGTGAATCAGTGCGAGCAAGTCCAAAAAGAGAGCAACGACGGAGATCGGGAGGAGGCTGAAAAAATTCCGGACGATCAGATGGAGTCCTTCAGAGGTTCTCACAAATGCCACGACGACACCACGCAAGTAAACGCTAACTTCGATAACCGAGAAATCTTGTGCTCTACTCGAGAGCGTGTTAACTCGTGCTATATTCCATTATTGTTGTAAAAGCGGCAAAAAAATTAAACCGGTAGAGATCAATGTTTTCTGTAATTTTTGGAAGACCTTTTTGATTTTTCAAAAGCTCTCGTGGAACCCAATGTTTTATTTTTCTCACTTAATTCTTTCGTGTATTACCGCAACTTATATTTATATTTCGCCATACGAGATAAAGTACCTGATCCATGGAAGGCCCCCATTATTTGTTTTTAAGTACAAAAAAATCTATGAATTTTGAAATAAAACAACAATGTTTATGTTGTAAAATAGAACAACATTGTTTTATGTTACAAATAAAACAACAAAAATCATTTATTCAATAATCAATAATAGTATTAATAATATATTTGGTTAATGATACAATGTCCACTATTAACTTATAAGGTTTTTGAAAAAAAAGTTTTTACGAAGATACCTGTTGTAACTTCTTACAAAAAAAGTTTTTACGAAGATACCTGTTATAACTTCTTACAAAAAAAATTTTTTTAAATATATAATCTTGAATTTTGAACTTCATTTTTGATAACAACATGTATTGTACTGATAAACCACTCCATATAATTAAAATTAGACACTCG
Source organism: Ophioninae sp. A BG-2022a (assembly GCA_030523105.1). Lineage (NCBI taxonomy): Eukaryota > Metazoa > Arthropoda > Insecta > Hymenoptera > Ichneumonidae > Ophioninae sp. A BG-2022a. The sequence goes on along the minus strand of JAPYZI010001963.1, from coordinate 21,532 downwards.
ACGATGAGAGCTCAATCGTTTGACGTTGTAGTTTTGGATATTTAAAACGTGGGCTTTATTAGGCACTGGGCCTTACATAAGTCAGGCACCTTATTTTCAAGGTTTAACACGATATTTTAAAGAGAGGAAGGATAGTCTAAAGGAGGAAATAATTACAGTGCGAGTACCGAGGGCCAAGCTCAAGAAGAAATAACGATAACGTGATTGGAAGGAGATCGACCGGGTGGACGAAAGGCGCGTACGTTTGTCGGTGTCGCGAGGGCTTTTACAGCCTGAACAACAGCTATGGGGACTCGGGCCAAGTGGAAGCATCAGCTTTCGATGGAATTCTCGTCGAAGGTATAATGTTGCATAGTTTTTAACCTGATAGAATATACGAGGCGTGAAGTGTGGAAAAAACCGAAAACCGGGGTATGCACCAGCAAGATCAATAACAATTGATTCGTTCGTTCGACAAATTCTTTTCAGCTGCATGGCAAAAAATGCGTAACAACGAGAGCGGTAGATACAACGAGATGTTTCGATGCTCGAAGTGTGCTCCTGGCTGTACTCGTTGCAAAGGACCGGAGCCTTGCTTGGCCACGTACAATTGGCCGTTCAGGTAACGCCAATACCCAATTTTAAGAACGTTCACGAACGAACCCTCGTTTTTTGACAAGTACTAACGAGTAACCAAACTTTAAAATTTGTACCGTTCGTTCAAGGATCACGCTTCTCTCGGTGTCGGTGTTTTGCGCTTGCGGTGCCGTTCTCCTCGTTATATACGTCTATAAGCATCGAAAGCTCAAAGTCTTCAAGGTTGCTTCCCCAATTTTCCTATCGATAACTTTACTCGGCTGTGCGATAATGTATCTCGAGGTAAGACGATAAATATAAATTTGGAGTATGGAGGGGAGACAGTTTTTTTTTAAGAAATCCAAGCTTATAAAAAAATATTCAAGTGCAAAAAATTTAGAAAATGTTGGGATTAAAGGAAAAATATATTTTTTGTAGATGGCTGCGATATTTCCAGTTCTGGACGTGTATTCCTGTGTCGCCACGAAATGGACCAGACACTTTGGCTTCTGTATTTCTTATACAGCCCTGCTCATGAAAACTTGGAGGTAATTCTTTCACGAATCCTCTCTTTTTATTTTATTTAATATTATTGTCTGATATTTCATTATTTTATTGCGTACCTCAACTCTCGAACTTTGGGAATATCACGTGCGAGTGTAGACTGCACCGTTTTCCAGTTTCCGTTGTTGTATGGATTGTCATTATTGTTTTTCAGGGTGTCACTGACGTATCGCGTCAAGAGTGCTCACAAGGTCAAACTGACGGACAAACAATTATTGCAGTGGATGGTACCGATTTTACTGGTAATGCTCATTTATCTTGGTACTTGGACACTGAGCGCACCACCGCACGCCAAAGTTATCGCCGATAGTCGGGGTCTTGAATTTTATCAATGTTCGTACAATTGGTGGGATCACAGCTTGGCGATTGGTAAGACATTTTTAGTCTACACGCCGTTTGAAATATATTAGTCTCGATGCAAATATCATATAGTTAATGCTGTATTCAGAGGGCTGCAGGGCCTTAAAAAAGGGCCTGGGGACTTCGCATTAAGAGTCTCTCACCATTCCAAAGAACTTTGAAACAAAAAAACAAGCAACGCGATTAATCATACGTATTCCACGCTCCTTCTACCAAATGATTTTTATTTAATTAGTTATTAAAAACACTACAAAAATAAATATATCTCTTGATGATGAAAATATAAAAACAATAATGCTTTCGTTGCATTCCAATGACACCTAGTGGACACGAGTGTGTACTAAAACTTACTTTTTCATAAGCGCGAATCCAAATACGATCCGAAGAACGATTTTAAGTGTCAAATGTAGATATCGAATTTTGGGATAAAAATATGCTAGAAATCGTAACACACGCGACAACACTATTATTCTTCATTTGAGTTGTTAATGTTAAGACGTTAGCACGATGAATTAAGAATGGTTTCAATCGAGCATTGTCAGCAAGTTAGAATTGTTCGAATTGTTTATCGTTAGCACTCATTATAAATATGTTCTTTCCAACCTCTTTAGGTGAAATTCTGTTCCTTGCGTGGGGCATTAGAGTTTGTTACAACGTGAGGAACGCTGAAAGTCTATTTAACGAGGCACGGCTGATAAGTTACGCTATATACAATATCGCCGCCGTCAATACTACTATGATCGCAATTCAGTGAGTACACAAATGTTGAAGTACCTATCGTAGGAATGCAACGAACGTTCTTCTTCTTTCGTATTTCTTAGTTCTCCGATCGATTGCATTATTATTATTATTAAGGGATTGTCTCAGTTTGAAATTTAAAAAAATCGTATTTTTTCATTATCGTATAGGATACACTGTTCTAAACATTCTCTCAAATTTTTAAATCGAAATTGAAAATATACCGGTCGCTGCAGCGTTTCTTGTGGAAAGGGAACGGAGTGGGACTATAATCTCGCGTTTTTTCTCGGAATGGAGTTTCTCAAAACGGTGTCCACTCTCAAAGGAAGAGTTTTGAAGATAAACATTTCCAATTTTGAAAGAACATTTTTATCGTAATTTTCTATCGCGTTATGGAAGCTTTTTTTTAATCTTCCTATTTTTTTTACGAAAAACTGCCGAAAAGAAGGGCCAAATTCGATACTTTTCGTTCAAAGCGCCGCCATTTTATGAAATTTCAAAAAAAAACTCCATAGCGCAATAGCGACTTTTCTACAGATTAACAATCTTTTGGAATTTTTGTTTCACATCAAAATTGCGGCCGCAATCGTGGACATCGTACGGGATCTTTTTTTTTAAGGTGTCGTTTCAATAATTTATTTAATTACTATATACTAAATAAATGAACGTAAAAAAAATCATTTTGTATTCGGCATGAATGTATTTATTTATAAAAAGAAAACCAGACCGATTAGTTTATTACAACATTAAAAAAAAATCGCGTAAATCAGTAATCTTCCGAAGGGTCACACTGAGACGATTCCTTAATATGAAAAATCATTCGGCGTCGATCCAGATTGCAGTTCTGTGTAATAGGAATAAATAAAAAGTAAAAGTAAAAAAAACAATAAAGTTTCGTGCTCTTTTATCAAGAGTACAGGCAACCAGTACATATTCTAAAAGTTGTTTCCTTTTGTACAGCCTCTTTATATTTCCTCATGCCGGACCGGACATGAAGTACGCGCTCGGTTTTCTACGCACTCAATTGTCGACATCAGTCACTATACTTCTGGTGTTTGGACCCAAGGTAATCTTATTGAAAGAACAATTGTATCATTGGCCCATCAAGACCGACTGAATTATTTCGTCTCCGTTTGAAATATTTATGCCACACGAGTCGCGAAAACGTTCTATGGGGTGGTGTTTTTTCAAGGTCCTGCGTGTATTGCGAGGTCACGGTGACCAATGGGACAGTCGAGCCCGGGCTCGGGGAATAACCGCAAGTTTTTCCCTGAACGGTATTCGAGGCCTCGTTGCTGAAGAAACAACGGATCTCTATCAGGAGAATGAGGAGCTCAAGGTAATAATCGGAGAATATTTAAATAATTGAAAATAGTCCAAAAACGAGCCTAGCTTCGAAGCAAGACGAATTATAACTGAAGACCCTTTCATCGAACACAAAGAAACGTTTTTACTTCGAAAATTCTGAAACTGCGCGCTGTTTCGTCCTGACGATAATAATCAACGTTTTCAGAGAGTGAACCGTGATCTGAGATCCCTATCTTCCTTTCCACCCGTTCTTACCGAAAATGCGATATCGCGTTTTTTTCAGGAGGAGATACAGAAGCTCGCGGCCCAGATAGAATTTATGAAGATCGTCCACATGGAGATGCACAATAGGCACATAAAACCGAAACTGGGCGGTTATTTCAGTACGCCTACCAGTAGTTGGCCGGCCCAGAGCCCAAACGCGAAGACGTCCACGGCCAGTTTCATACTAAAAGTATCTTGCTAAAATACAGCCTTCTCATTGTTGAATAAATAATTAAAGCACGAATGCTCGTGACTTCCTTTTGAACGCTCTATCGTATAATTTTTTTTGTCCTTCAACGATTCGGCAGAGCGCGGTCGAGAAAGGTGCAACAGCAGCGGCGGCGGCCGCGGTTGAGGACTCGACCTTTCCATCGGGAAGTTTCAATCGAGCCCGACGGATGGAACTTTTGCGCGAACGGAAAGCCGCAAGGGAGAAGGAACGAGAAAAGGAACGCGAAAAAGATAGAACCGAGAACAAGGATCACAATTCTCCAAGAACGTCCAAGCCGAAGGACCAGAATCCAACGGCTGAGAGTTCAGCAGAAACGGTCTGACCGCGCCTCGATCTTGGAGAGACATCGAAAGACGATCGAATTCTCGTTTTTCATCGAATTAACGCGACTCCTCGATAAACCACGATCTTGACGAAGGAACAATTGTGAAAATGACAAACACCTGTCAATAATTCATTTCGAATCAATGTTTTTCGAAAAAGGAGTGAATCGTTCTTACCATTAAAAATATCAGATACGGGAAACCCGAATGAATCGTATAATCGTTAAGCGACGTTCGGGTTCGCGTATCATCAAATATTAATATCAAGATTCAGCGTGGAACGTTTTTTTTTTCACGGAGAAGAAAAAACGAGCCTCTAATTGTACCATACGGTGAAAAAGAATAGCGGGATGAAAGAGACGAACGAAGAATGCCAATTTCATTTGTATCGACGCAGCACAATCCTGATCCGCTGACGTGGTTTTGAAAGCGTAGGCATTTCGCGTTTGCTTGCGACACAGAGATAGAGAGAGCAACAGAGAGGGAGAATCCGAAAAATTATATATATGTCGTATACAAAGTATACTTATCGTTAAGTGAATTAATGCCTTATGGAAACGTTGAATGCCACGTGGGGGGCTTGTGTACAGAAGAGAGCGTACACCCAAGATTTCCTAGCAAAAGATCCAGTCTCGTATGTGTTTTTTTTTTTTTTGCAACGACCAAAGAGCTCGTATCGATAGATATTGGTTTTTGTTCCTATGGTCCTTCGTTAGCTACTCGTAAATCCCAACAGGCTTGTACGACCGTTTCTTTTTTTTCGATAGAAATTGAGTTTAGCGAAAAGACGATTCAACGCATTTTTTTTAAGTATGGGCCTATCGGTAATTGCGTTCCATTGTTACTAATGGTTTTTTTGCACCGTGATATTGGAGTATAGCACCCTTAATAGAAATAAAATAATCATAGTAGGGATTTTCAATCGGTCGGTAATTATTGAGAGTTTGGGTTGGTTGGCCGAAGGAAGTGGCGTGCGATATGAAACATAATTGTGAACCCTTGCATTCCTACCCAATTGAATCAAAGTCGATTATCATTGGAACTAGTCGATACTCCTGGATTAGCGATATCAAAAGCTTATGAATCCAGTTTGAGTGGATAGACGTGGGGTGAATCGATTTGTGAAAGAATGTCCGGATGGAGCGTTTCGACGCGGGTCTCGTCGTTTCGTGCGTGTCTGCAATAAAACGAAGATGAACGATTCAGCCAACGATAAAAAATTCGTTGCGGTGTGGTTGTCAATTTTTTCACGAGTACCGTGTGCGTACATATATAAATTACAAGTACAATTAAGTACGAGCGTACAAGAGATATTATTTTACGAAACAAGTGGAAAGAAAGTTGCGCCGAATATCATCCACGTGCTTGTTCATAAACTATTATTCGGAGAATATATACAACAAGAGAGAACAAGAAATATATATATATATATATACACATATAGATATAAGTATACAGATAGACTGGTAAAAACTATTCGTGTCTAAAGTGTGTTTACGCGTTAACAAAAGTATATTGTATGTTTGTGGAAACGGATCGGCAAAGTCTTGTTACATTGTTACAAACTGCGCATACGTGCGGTAATTCCGTCGAATAAAAGACGAAGTCGTATCGGCAAAACAAAATGCCGATGGACTCGAGAACGATCGAAATTATCTCAAAATATCATCGCGAGTGTAGAACGCAATAGCTGTTTATTTACTTGTTAAGGGTCGTTGTGATAATCGGATATCTACTTGCACTTTAATGACAATAAAATCACACTGAAAATGAAGGGGTTCTCTCGTTGGAAAGCGATACCACGATTTCCTCCTCTTTATTTGATCAAGAAAAATAATTATCGATACGACAGGTTAGAAACGTTTAGAGAGAGAGGTTGCGAACTTGAAAATCGTTCAAGAAAAGACGGGTTTGTAAAAGTTGATTTTCCAAAAACGCTGATCTCGCGTGCTGAGTCCGATCCGTTCGATTCGAGTCATACGGAAGACCGAATAGACGGAGCAACAGAGGACAAACTGTTCCAGCACTGAATAATCGACTGCTGAGTCTTGATGGCTTCGAGATTCGGCTCGCTGAGAATTTTGTCGATCAGAGCTCCATGCTCGAGAAGAAACGGCAAAGCGTCCGCGTAATTACCCTCGTACATTTTGGTTACCGCAGTCAGGCGTTTTTTCGTCGATTTGGTTAACCTCGAGCGTAATTTTTTCACATCGATCGACCTGCCACACTTCGGGCATTCGTTGAGCGTTTCATTTACCGACGTTTCACAGTTCGTGCATTTGTAACTCGAGCTAGTTTCGGCGGCAAAGTCAAAATCCTTTACGCAAGCCTCGCACATACACGTAAAATGAAACTTGTCCTGCAAGAATCGACGTCTGGAGGTGCGAGTGTCACTGACGAAATGGGGACCGTAACAGTCCAGGATTTCCGTACCTTTGGCTATGAAACGTAACGCTCGAACAACAACTCTACCTGCAAACCAAACGAATTTGTGTTTTCTTTATCTCCGGTTGTCGAGATTCCGTTGAAATCCGATGAATCGACTACATTTTCTGGAACATAGACATCCAGTCTGTACGTTCCAGAAGAATGTCGATTGATCCAATTCGGTCTTTGAAACCTTTTTTCCAATATAATTATACAGTCTCCGGAAATAAATAGTTCAAGAACTCACCATTGGGATATGAATGTCGAACGACGTTCGGATAGCAAGAGTGATTAGTCAGACTGACCGTGGTATAAATCGCTCCACCAACGTTTCGAGGTTCCCAAACTCGAGTCGTCTCGTCCCTCCGATTTTCCACGATCTCGTAAGCGTTGCAGTCGACCGATTGCGCGTGACGCAGAAACCCGACCGCCAGCGATTCGAGGTACGAGCGATCCGTATCGATCGATACTGGCGCGATCGAGTCGGATCGATATTTCGACAGAACGAAATCGAGGCATTTGGCGAGAAAGACAGCACGGACCGTTCGAGCGAGATTCGTAGCGATCGATGAATCGGAACAGTGAGTTTCGAGGGCAAATACCGTCCGATAGTCACGAGGATCGTAAGGATCGATTGAAAGATCGTTCTCGCGACATCCCGTTTCTTCGTTGCTCAAAGTTCTTTGACGCGTTAAAAATTGTTCGTCGACACGATGAGTCGAACGATCGACAGCAGCAATCACGGTGGTTCTCCAAGCGAGCAAAAGATGCGACTTGTGTAGATTGTGAGATACCGGCTCGGCATAATCGATTTTCGTCTCGTAAAAGTAATCGAAAATTTCGCACTCGTATCTATGATACTCCAGCCAGGAGTCTCGTCGACAATCGTTCGAGCAGTAAGCCACGCTCTGACAATTATGGCAGGGTATCTTGACGTTGTCCTGGAGATTGAGAGACGCGTGACAGTGAAGACAATTCGTGCGGAGCGCTTGTAAATCGGTACTGAACGCGAAAGGCTCGTCGATCATTACGACGCTACCGATCTTGAGATTTTTCGTTGCGACGAGATGTCTACCGCGCGCCTCGTCGTAACGAAGCTCTACTGAATCTCCGCAAGTCGGCATCTTCGGATTCGACCTTCCGTCGATTCGAGGGAGCGTTCCGATTCCGCCTTTATCGATCCCTGATCTCCACGATTCCCTCTTCGAGCGCTTTAATTTCTCGTGACACTTTGATCTCAGCGTGGTACATTCAATCTTTATCTTGTCATTGTCTATTAACTCCCCACAATTCTCGGGTAGTGCTTGTTTAGGTTCACAAATCGTCGTCATCAGATAATCGCAATCCTTGACGCATCTCTCGAAAGCCCCGAGCGAGTACCAACTTCCGGCGCGCCTCAGAAGAATTTCCTTGAACAAAGTTTCGGTTGGGCGCGCCGCGAATAGGGCCTCCGTGAGAAGGCTCACGGCGAAAGAAGTTTCGCAAGAGCCGTTGTTTCTGGCGGTGATGCGTCGGTACTTTTCGTAAATTTTTCGCGCCTCGTCCTCGTCCTTCCGGTGGTAAGACTCGGCCACCCGTAATCTCTTCACTTCCTCCATCAGGATTTTTATCATTCCGCGGCGGTCGCTCTTTTGGCAATAACTTTGGAAGAGTTCGTTGAAAGATCTCGTCGAGGTGACCCGATCCACCGATTGACGAAACTCGCTCAAGGCTGTTCTGTCATAAATATTTTCGGAGTAGCGTTATTATTCGAGAGTGGAAAAGTTTCTACGCAATACCGGTCTATCAAAAAAATTGGTTACACGATTGCTCCGCTTACCGAAGTTACGCGGCAGAATCAAAGGTAAATGGACTTACCTGCTTCGTGACGACATTTCTCTGTCTCGGTGTTAAAAATCTTTTTCGCGTACCCAGTATACGATCCGTTGTTCTCTCGACAACTCTATCGCACAGTACCTCGTTTGAGGCGTACGCTATCCGCGACGAACAGGCTTCGCGACGGTTAAAATTAGATTTCGAGACTCCCACCCAAAATTTGTTTTTTCCTTTTGACTTGTACATTCTCGTGTGTGCCGACATTTAGAATGGGACAAGTGTCGATCAACGCTAGCACGAAGAAACGAGGGACAAACGGGAAGACGGCTTTGGAAGAGGAGAATGGAAAATATCCCAATAGTCGCAATAAAGTGCGCGACTTTATTTTTGGTTCACGGGACACACCCTGCGTAGCATTTTTTTTCCTTTCTTCGTTTTCGGGCTGCGAATAAACAGTTGCGTATTGTTTCGGATTGAACGCGCGCTCCGATTGCCTTGTCGTGACGCCTCCGGTTGCTAGGCAACCGCCCGCGTCACGAAAGAACCGCAAAAGAGGAAGTTAAAGAAGAATCGAGCTTTGGCTTCAGCGTGTAACTTTTTCGCCTTGAAAATTAAAAGCGAAATATCCACACTGGTGGAGAGAAAGAGAGAGAAAGAACAAGGTGGTGTAGCACGTCTGATCAAAATGATTTTTGGTTCAACTTCGAACGGTGAAGCGATCGCATCGACTCTCCAGTTCACTGAAAAGATTCGAACATCCGCTGGTCGCAGTGAGGATGCGCTTGACGCATTGTCCAAGTATTTGGCCGAGGCAAAGAGAATTCCCGATCACGAAGGCGTTTGCGATGCTCACTTGGAACTCGCTTTCACCTACAAGGTTCGTCCGACAAACAATCACGATTGTTTCGTCAATTAACGGACCAATGCCACTTGAACGGCAATGTCGTTGACATTCAACGTTTCCCAATGCCCCAGGCACTAGGACACACCGAGGGAACGATCAAGCATTTGGATCTATTGCGGAAGTACTCGACGAGACACAAATTACCCTATAGACTCGCTCAGGCTCATTACTACGCTGGTGAATACCTGTTGAACAAGGTGGGCGCTAGACTCTAGCTGGGTCTTACACGCGGCTCTGGAAGCTCGATCTTCGATCTTTGTTGTTGAAAACTTATCTCGGAAGTTTGCCGATTCAATTAGAATATGGCTCTAATTACAACATTAGAAAACTCCGCGCCACTGGAGCTTTCGGATTCGCACGTGCAATGACGATTCTCGAAAAAAAAGGATTCAAAATTTGTACGGAACCCTCAAGGATTATCGAAACAAATTGTTTTAGAGTCAAGCCCATTTGGCGACGCCGCATCTGGAACTCGCACTGGAAAAATTCCGGGGTCTTGGTAAAAACGCGGAGGCGGAACGCGCTCGTTGCCTCGCCGGGATATCCAAGGGTTCACCTTTTCTCAATTTTTCCTTTCTCATCTATTAAATTTATCGACGAACGTTGAAGTTAAACAATTGTATCGTTTCGTCACCCTGAAAGGTCACGAAACGATGGAGTGTTACGTCGAGCTGATGTCGAAGAGTGCGCTCGGAAATTCGGAAGCGATAACGAAGATCTGCGATTGGAAGAACAGCAGGATCCCATTCTGGCCAATCTCTCAATAAATCGCGAGACTTTTTTTATGGAAAATTGGTCCGCGAGTAACGCGTCAACGATAACGGGGACCGATCGAACTCCCGGATACAATCTCACTTTCATGATTAAGTTTCTTTATTCGTTCGTTTAAACTGAGCAAACACTGTACCGCTACTTGACAAAAGGTTACATTTTTCCTTTTCGTTTGCGTTCTTTCTTTCCTCCGTTCCGATACTCGGTGTGATGAAAATAAATGAATGCGTGATCGATGAGAGTCAAGTGGACGACCGCAACAACACACGATCTCGATTCTGTTCGATCACTCGCGATGTCCCAGTTAAGCGAAAAATGAATGGAATTTCTCTCGATTTTTTCGGCAACTCTTCATTGCTCCGCGAAGAGATCGCGAGGCGAGTCGACGGGGTTAGCGAAATTTCGCAGGAAAAAATTTGTCATACCGAAATTCCAAGCGATAAGTATTTTCTATATACAAACTTGCGAATGCGTACGATACACTGGATATACACCGGATCTCGAACAGGATCGAAGATCGAGACGCGTCGAACCGCGATAGCAACGCTTCCAGTATCGACTACCGAAGCGTCACCGCGTACCCGGGACACGAAAGTAATTCGGTGTTGCATCACGAGCCCGCGTACATGTTTTCCGCTTTCGCTCTCTCATTTTGTAGTCGGAACCGGCGGGGATCTTGTATTATTTACAATTATAAACTTCGGATAAACGATTATTTACACGAACGTCCAAGCGTAAAATCGAGCGTATTCTCCGCCTTCTGCTGGCACTCTCTCTCTCTCTCTTTCTCTCTGTGTGTGTCTCTTTCATTCATAGTTCCCCGTCCCGGTAAAAAGACTTGGTTCGTTCCCGACGTTGTGTTGCTTGTAAAAAAAACATATCGAATTAGATACTATTACTCTCGTTTTTTTAAAACGTTGGGCCGCATTCTGGACTCGATCATCTTCTTTTCGTTCCCTCAAGTAGAACTGCGTCCGTGATTGCTATTTCACCGTAAATAATATATCGTGCAACGATCATACGCCCATCTGTGAAAAAGGAACAAGAACTCGTCTCCCGCTTGTTCCGGTTTCGATCCGTACGTCAGATCTATTCAGGATTTGTCGTTACTCGCGGATCGCTCCGAACCGAGCGCATCAGCGCTGCTTTCTATTTCCAGCGATATGTTCTCAAGAGTCTCGGGAATATCGCTATTGTTCCCGAACGTTTCCTCACTCTCCAACCGTTTTTTAACTTCAGCGCTCGCGAGATCGAACACTTCCCGGAATACTTCGCTCGCAACACCCATGGATTCCGTCTTTTTATCGTTCGGTCCCTGGGTCTCAGTCATCCTCTCTTCGCACGGTTCTTTCCCGAGTGACGCGTCTACCCTCGCTGCTTCCTTCTTTACTTCTTTTTCCGCATCTTGTTTCTCACTCGCGTTATTTTCTTCTTCGATCTTGTTCGCCGTTTCTTCCTCCGGTTTGTCTTTCACGACCGCTATCCGCTCGTCCGGTTTTTCCGTTTCATCATCCGTCCGGTCATTTCCCTTCCTCTCGTTCGTGCCTTCGTCTTCCGCTTGTCCCTGCTTCTCCGTCTCTTTGTCATCTCCGTTCTCCTTTTCCGTCCCATTTGCCTTCTTCTTTTCTACGTCGCGTTCCTCCTTCCGCTTTTCTTCCTCGTCGCGCGTCTTTTCTTCTTCCTTATTTTGCTCCAATTCTTTATCATCTACTTTCTCCTCCTTTTCATTTTCATCCGTCTTCTTCTTCTCGTTATCGTCTACGTCTTCCCCTTCTGTTACTTCCATCCTCTCCTCTTCTCCAGTTACTTCCGTCCTCGCCTTTTCTTCCGTTACATCCGTCCTCTCCTTCTCTTCCGTTACTTCTGTCCTCTCCTCTTCTTCCGTTATTTCCTTCCTCACCTCTTCTTCCGTTACTTCCTTCCTTTTCTCTTCTTCCGTTACTTCCTTCCTCTCCCCTTCTTCCGTTACTTCTTTGCTCTCCTTTTCTTCCGTTACTTCCTTCCTCTCCTCTTCTTCCGTTACTTCCTTTCTCTCCTCTCCTTCCGTTACTTCCTTTCTCTCCTCTCCTTCCGTTACTTCCTTCCTCTCCCCTTCTTCCGTTACTTCCATTCTCTCCTCTCCTACCGTTACTTCCTTCCTCTCCCCTTCTTCCGTTACTTCCATTCTCTCCTCTCCTACCGTTACTTCCATCCTCTCCTCTTCTTCCGTTACTTCCTTCTTTTCCTCTTCTTCCGTGTCTCGCTCACTCTTATTTTCATCCAGTTTTTCCTGGCACTTGTTCTCGCCCTTGTCCTCCTCCTCTCTTTCGCCCATCGCCGTCTCTTCTCTCTCTTCTGAATTTCCCTGTGGCCGTTCGTTTTCCTTCTCTCCCTCCTCTGTTTCTTTCTTCTCTTCCTTCCTTGTATCCTCGATTTTCTCATCCTGTTCTTTCTGCTCGCTCTTTCGTTCGGATTCCTTCTCCGTTTCTTCGATCTTCTCACTTTCTCTTTCGTCTACCGTTACTCTCTCTCTTTCGCCCGGCTTACACGATTCAGTCTTGCTTTCTTCCATTGTCTCTTGTACGGAATGATCATCAATTTTTCCATCGTCCTGAGCCTGTGTCTTCGGCTCCTCGGACGTCTTTGCGCTATCATCGGCCGGGTCGCTGACTTCCGGTTTTGAAACGGCGTTCTTGAGATTCTCCTCGCGATCCGGCTCGTTCTCAAGGATATCATTACCGACATCTTTGACACATTCGTCGTCGATCGGTGGCAAAGTTTCTACGGCGCAATCCTGTACCTTTCCGTCATTTTCGGTTTCCGGTTTGTCGGTGGTTCGCGAGCCCTCGATATCTCGTTGGTCCGATTTCTCGAGGGACGTAGCGTCCGAGTCCACCGTATCAGCCTTCGAGGTCGCCGCGCCTTTCGATTCCTCGTGCGTGCTCGGGCACGCATCCTCGATGCCTCGGAGTTCCGTCGCACTGGTCGATTCCTCGATCTCTCCCTTCTCCCCCGTCTCGTCCACTTTGCTCGTTCCACTCTCGCGCTCGTTCGCATCTTCATGATCCTCGTCCTCGTCACCGTTAATTGTTTTGACAATCTCCTCGGTTTGTACAGGCTCGTCGTCGGACGTGTCTCTTAGCGCGAGCGAAACTTCCGTTTCGTCGCTGTCGTCTTTCTCGTCACGCTCGCTGTTCTTCGCTATGGTCTTACCGTAGAGTATAAGTTTCGAGACGTCGTTGCTCTCCTTCGGATCGAGCTTGTTCTCGATGACGGCCGGGCTGACGGAGCGTGCCCTCTCCCTTTCGATATTCGGCTTCTCGTTTTGATCATCGAGCTCGGCGTCCCCGGTACATGGCTTGTTGTCCATCCGGGATTCCTTTTCCAAGTCCTCGAGAGGAGTCTCGTCGGCGGGCTCGTCCGTTTCGGGCGGTACGACGAGCCTGCGCAGCTTGACCTCCGGTTGCTTCTCGTGCGTCAATTCGTGCGCCTTTCCAACGAGTTTGTTCGCGCAACCGATCCGGCATATCGCGCACGTGTAAGGTTTCTCAAGTTCCGAGTCTGACTTTGCAATTTTCGGACGGATCTTGGACATTTTGTTTCGCGCGGTGGTGTCGACAACACTAGGAGGTTCCTCGGAGGATTCCTCGGTCAAGGCGCCGAGACGACGCGTCGCGAGCGGCTCCGTCGTTGTCGAATCGGTCAACGAATTGGAGCGCGTTCTTCTCGACATTCGTTTCGTCGACTGTTCGGGTATTGAAATTTTTCTAGCTCTTTTGACTTTTCGCGTCTCGACGACCGCCTGAGTCGTAGTTGGGAAGGATTCGGGGTGTGACTGTGGTTTCTCGTCGCCCGACGAGGTCTTTTTCGCGCTCGAAATTTTGGCAGGGCGTGGAGGCTTCTTTGCCGTGGCTCTTTTGCCAGCGGTCCCTGCCCGCGACTCGGGACTGGTACTCCCGACCTTGGGCGGTTCGACTGAGCCCCGTCTGACTCGCGCCCTGGTGCTCGGCGGCGAGTCCACCTCCGCAACACCGTTCTTCGCTTTCTGTTTGATGCTCGGAGCTGAGGATTCGAGTGACGGCGCCGGCGCCGGCTCGTTGACTCGCCTCGTCGACGGCCTCGTTTTTTTCGGCGCTTCCTCTTCAGTCTTCTTGGCGACCGCCGGTCTCTTCACTGCTCTTCTACTCTCGGTAGTTTCCACCTCCAGGCTCGCGAGCCCGCTCGTCGCCGCTCGAGTGCGAGTCCGGGTTGGTGATGGCTTCTCCTCGTTCTCCGAACTCTCGTCCGTTATTAAGAAAGTCGTGTTTCCGTGCTTGTCCTTCTCAAGTTTGTAAATATTGTTGTATTTGGAGGGATTCGTTAATACGTCTTTGAGAAAGACGGCGCACAGTTTGGTGCTGCCCTCGGAGTCGAGTGGCGCGAGCTTCTTCCGTTTGCTACTCGACATTTTCTCCGGATCCATCGTCAACCAACAATCCTTGCAAACCGTTAACCCCGTACGATGATACCTGTACATGTCGATTCCGTACTCCACCTGAGTCTCGCATTGCTCGCAACTGCGAAACTGTAACGTCGCGGTGGTATCCGGTCTCGTTCCCGCGTTTCCTCTGACCGATCTTCCCCTCTTTCGCTTGAGAGACATCGCGTCGCTGCTCGCTGTGCTCCCCTCAGAGTCCGATTCTTTCTTCAACCTCGGAGTTGGTACGTACGTCGTTTTTCTAAGAACCACTCTGGTTCTCGTCTGGGAACGAAAAAGAAAACAGCGAGAGCCCTCGTCGCTCGTATACTTTCCCGTACGAATTTCCGATGTGGAGCGTCTTTCGAACGGGCGATATTCACCTTTGGAAGTTCCGACGTCGTCAGCCCGTTCTCATACAGGCCCCTCAATTTTCCAAGCGTTTCCTCGTATATGTTTCGCAGATCCAACAACAAGTCTACGTTGTAACGGCAGTCCAGACATACGGCAAAATCCGCAACTTTCTCTTCGAATAGCTGCAAAGATAGAGCGTCGCCTACGTATACTTCTGCACACTGCTCTACACGGCGAATGAAAAAACGCCCGGGCGAGCGCGAGTTAGACTCAAGCGTCGAGGTTCCTTACTACAGGATTCTATTTTTTCTCCCAGTGACGAGAAAACTCTTGTATCGTTCTCGCGACAAACGGTCAATAAAACCCAATAAATAATCAAATATCAAAATGATAAACGAACGAGAAAGTTTTTTTTCAGTTCTTCGAACAACATATTTAAAAAACCGTATTATCGAATTTACACCATGCCCATTTTTAAAATATCGAAAACGTGATACGAATGTGATTATCAAAATTTGAATCCCAACGAAAGGCTCGTGTATTGTTTCCGAACCACTTGGAATGCACAGATTTAAGGTGCCAGGCGTGTGCGTTCTTTAGCACTTATCCTTACATCTTTGGCGATAACCCGTTCTATCTTGCGCAAAGAATTCTTTGGAGAGTTTCCACCATTGATGCGTAGCAAACGGACGTTATTCCCTGTAACTGAGCACAAGACGCAGTGCTCTTGTCGCGGCCGAGTCGTATCTTCCTCACGGTCCTTGGAACGCCTATACTTGTTTAAGAATCTGCTGCACGATTCTAATTCATAGGCACATTTGTGACAGATTTTGGTGCATCCGGTGTCCCCTTGTTTTACCTGTACCAAATACAAATACGACTTTACGTGGCAGTAAACAACATCTATCGGATTCAAAGATGAAGACTAAGAACCGCAAAGACGGCACAGCTTTTAGTGGTAAATAGTGAAAGAATAAGACGTCCGGTTTGCGATGTGACTCGAAATAATGAGTGAACTGGTAGAGCGCAGGGAATGAGCGCACGGTTGCCTTGCCAGACGAATCATCAGTAAGTGCCGAACTTGACGCACACAAAAATAAATAGTCAAAATTGCTCGTTATTGTTAATAGATGTCGTTCGTTCGCAACCGGACTAATAGAGAGCACAGGACGAAAAAAATAACCGAACGAAACGTTTGCCACAATCATAACCTAAAAACGAGTGATGGAAAAGATTATTGTTACACGGACGAAACAAAATGAACGATAAACAACGGAGTGCGGCGTGGAGCTATTTTAACGAAGATGGAAAATCCTTGAGGACGTACATATAGCAATGCTGGTGATCACCGTTCCAAAGTTCCTCGGAGAAAAGAGGCGGCTCCAATTTGTCGGGAGGGGGGGGAGTGCGGGCAACATCGAGATTCTCTTATGATTTTTAGCGCGCTTCGTTCAATTTCGCGATCATTCTTGTTTCCTTTACTTTTTTGTTCTGTTGTGTTTGTTTTTACTTTACTTTATGAGCGATGTACCTTGACCGACAGGCAAGTCTCGAGATTTTCGCGAAAGTTCTTTCCGGCGTCTCCAAAGATGTCCAACAGTATTCCCTCGTCGCTGGCGCAGAGATAACAAATAGGTTTCGACATTCCGCTGAACCAAATCCGAATTGGCTGACGAATGTTTTAACAAACGATCATTAATAACCACACCGATAAGCACGGGCGAACACCGACCGTCACGTACGTCGCGAGACCAGATTTTTATGCTCTGATTTGTACGAGCGCCGCGTGTGTGGGTTCTTCGTGTGTAGGGAAACAAAATAGATGAAACGGCGTGCGAAGTAAATTGGCGGCAAGCGAGGCAACACCGGTCCCACTCCTTAGCTGACGATTTGATTCCGCGTCGGCAATATGGCCGTTGTCGCTACGGCGGCTGCGTGGGACGTTTTCACATTTTTCGATATATTCATGGAGACTCTAGCCTCCATAGTGGCAACGTTCAGGAGAGAACTACAGCTGCGCGAAAGGGACGGCGCTATCGCCTGAAGTCGATCTCTTTTGACGGACTACAACCTCTCTAAAGATAGCCGCTCAACTTGAACTTCTTAGACACTTCGTTAACAATTATTTATAGTCGGTTGATAGCACAATCTACTTTCAGATTTTTATTTTTCAAAAGATCTATCATTAAAAATCATCCGCCCTTCTCCTGTGTCTATGATATTGTAAGAATCTATATTTTATTTACATTCCAAATAAAATAGCATATACCTCCGACCGCAGCGTCATTTCTAGGATTCACATTTTTCAAGGGCCTATGTTCAATTCGAGGATCCAGCTTCCATGTACTCTAACCTCAAATCTTAGCTATGAATTATTCGAAATTGCAGTTAATTTCCAGCCACCGCTGTTTTTTTTTTATACGTATACTGACTTAATTTCATGCCTATACCTGCTATAAAGTTATTGCTTATGCAAGCATATCCAGGCGTTCAGTGAGGTCACCGGATACTTAACTTTGAAAATGATTGAAGAATTATCGGTTGTGTCTAAAATTGTTATTCTGTATATTTAGTACAAAAAAAAAGATTTCACAGCGATGGACCCATCTGATAAAATACAAGATGCTTTGGCAAACGATGAACCGCTTACCGGTAAATTTGATTAATTATATTTATGCTATGTGTGAATCCCCATTAATTTATTAGGATGTATAATCGAAAGTGTTCTGATGTAGAGTCGAAATTGAAATGGATCGTTGATGAGTTTTTGAATGACAATAATACGTCGGAATTGTTGTCTGCTCTCTGTGAGGTGAAAACTCAAGCCGATGGTCATTGGTACACTTTATACAAGGTACAGTAACAAATGCCAGCAAACATAGAACATGGAGCCTGTTATAACAAAAACATTTTTATTATGCGCTAGAACAGTCCGTATCAAATGCATTTTACAGATTACAGTTATCATGAAATACTTGAGTGATCGAGATCCTAAAGCGTTAGCAAGCTTGTTGGCGAAGCAAATGGTAGTTCTGGAAGAAATAAAACATTATAGCTACAAGGATTCCTTTGGCGTGGATCAAGGAACTGATGTTAGAGTCAATGTTCAACAGCTACTGGATTTTGTTGCTGTGGAGAGTGATTCGACCGATGTAAGTACATCTTTGATTGCAATAAAAGCACATTAATTGTTTTGGTTATTCAATCGGATTAATGTGGCTATTATTTTGCAGCTGAAGGATTGCGCTGGAAATCATTGGTCGTTCAATGCCAATGTGGCATCTGCAATCAATCGTTTGCTTGAAACTCTGCACTCCGTCAGTAGCATCAACAATGACAAAATTTTACAAAAGGTTCTATCTGATGTGACTCAGTTAAATAAGTATCTTCCAGGCCCTGTAACACCCGAAAAGTACACGGGTCTGGACAAGAATCCACAAATCGATGCAACAGTATATGGCAAACTTGTAGAACGTATTGTTGAACTCTTTGACGACATCTTCCCGTACATTGATGACGCATTGAATCCCATCATCGAGCATTTCATCATAGTTCAGGGTCCGTCGTTTCCCATTTTTCACGAAAGTCTGTTTGCACTGACGGATGCTCTCAAAAGTTCAGAGAACACTAAAGTTACAAACTCTCTAGTAACTCTGTTAGAGAAATTGATGAGGGGCGCGTCCATGTTTTCTGCAATAACGGACGTTTGTAAAAGTAATGAAAAAACACCGATTGAACGGGAGGCAATTAACAGCAAATGGCAAAGTACTCTTCAAACAATCGTCTCATTGCCGACCAGAGTAGCTAATAAGCTCAACGGAAAAATCCCCAAGTTCTTTTCTCCCGAGAATTATGCGAAAGTGTTGTGCTTCCACATAGCACGGTCCATTTCATTCTTCAATTCGAATTTCGTTGGAATTAATGTTGAGCCGGATTTAGACATGATTTCCAAGCTGGTCAGCAAAGCCGTGATAACATTGGGTTCTCAGAGGTTTGAGAGGCTAATCGATATCATGTCCGAATGGTGCTCCAGTAATTCGGAAAATCTGAGAAGTCTCGTGAACAAAATCTTGAGGCACCTAGATAGACGAGCCATGGAGCCAATCGCAATTCTCTTTCTCAAACGTAACGATGCGAGTCACGGAATCGAGAGGGCTTTCGAAAATCTACTGTCAAATCCTCACTGGAAACACGTATTCATAACAAAAATTCCTCTCATGACTTGCCACGAGAGTGATAATCTTCTGAGAAACTTGATTGCATATTTATCGAGTTCGTCCAGCCATGAGCGCATCTTGGTGAACCTTGCTACGCGACTTTTGGATATTTGGGGCGACAGGAGCGCCCTCAATCACACCTCCTTCGAACAACACGTTTATATTACGAAGTTGATTCTCATTTCTCTGAGAACAATAAATAGAACACTCTCGAAGAGTGAAAAAGACGATATCAAGAGATTGTTGTTTTCCGGTACTTCGGCACATTTGGAATCGACCCAGAGCGAGTTGAGAGGTATTGGAATGATAACCGGGGAAATTGTGATCGAGTTGCTGAACGATTCGGAGGATGAACCAAAATTGAAGTACGATTATCACGGAATGTCAGAGAAAACAAAACGGATGGTTGAAGAGTTACGAAATCTTTCGAATACCGATATTGAATCGGTAAAAGTTGCTGAGAGGGAGACAGGAAGAGTACCGGTGGGAAGGGTATGTGACAAGAAAATTATTGATCTCGCAGTCAACTGCGGTATTTTGTCTCACCAGCCAATTGAATCAAACGATATCTCGAAAGTTACGAACGCGCTGAAGTCAGAAGAAAAGAATGTTCCCTCCACAAACGAAGCGGCGACACAGGATTCTGACGAGAGTTTGGATAGCGACGACGATCTCACACCCTACGACATGTCCAACGACACGCCGATATCGAAAAAACTTCGTCCCGTGTATTTGCGAGATATGAGGGATAATTTGTTGAACTCTCAGTCCGACACTGATCCAAATATTTTCGCTCAATCGATGGAAGCTGCCGAAGATTTGATATTTTCGCAATTGCCTAGTGACGATGTCAGCTTCGCGATTGAGCTACTCGAGATCCTCGCGACGCTTAGGGAAAATAGTTACCTTGAAAATTTCGAACTGTTAAAGCACAGAGCTTGCGTATCAATCGTGATGGTTTTTCCGAAAGAATCGGCCAAATATTTGTGCAAAGAATTTCATGCGAAGGTTGGCGAATATTCGATCAAGGACAGACTATTCTTTCTTGATGTTTTGGGTGAATCGGCGCGAAGATTGTCGAAGATAGAAATAAAAACGAGGTCGCAAGACCCGACGGCTGAACCGAGGGTCGCGAGTAAAATCGCCGCGCCGAAGAGAATATCCCTGGCCATTGATACCTCAAACATGAAGAAACACGAGACGCTTTATGACGACGATTTTGAAGTATCACCCGCGTCGAATAAAGCTACGAGCGATTGGCAAGCAATTGTGGATAAGAGAATAGAATCGAATACGAGACGCTTTGCACATCCTGCGAAATTGGCACCTACGACTATCAACAAATTTAATGACGCGGCCTCCTCTTTTTTCTATCCACTGTTATACGGTTTTCGGCGGGAGGGCACTTGCATGTTCAAAACACCTAAGACTTTCGAGGATCAGGACAACATACTCCTCGTGAATTATTTAAAAACGTTATCGAAGATTATGATGGCCGCCGAGAATTGTGTCATTGTTCCGAAAATGGGGAAAGAAATGTTGGAACTCGCGTGGTCCTTGAGGTACCACGAACAGGCGAAAGTTCGGCTCTGCGTCATTGAGAACATCGCTTCCGTCGTCATAACCCTGCCGAAGCAGGGTCTTACAGAAGATTTATTGGAATTGATTTTTGAATTTCGTTCTTGGTTGTCGGATGTCTCGGACGATGGGGTCCGAGGTGATCCCGATTCTGAATGCCGGAATCTTGGAAGAAACGTCGTTGCTCTGATAGATTCTATCTTCCGTTCCACCCTACAGGAATATTCTGTTTAAGATTCGTATTTGTTTCAACTATTGTATATAAACTTTTATTTTATATAGAGTATCTGTGATCTGTGGAACACATTACTTTTTTAATAAAATCTAATTAAGGGAATGACGAACCCGTTGGAAACTTTTGACGCGGCACCTCGTCAATCTTTTTTCTGTTTTAAAAGTATTAACAGGGTCTATATAATCGAAAATTTTCAGCTGATTACGAATATCAACGAATTTTCGTCGAAAACACTGCACACAGGAAAGAAATCGTGATTTCAGAAGTTTTTTTCAATTTTTTCATAGGAATTTTGGGTTTTGGAGGAAATGAATGGTAGATTCGTTCTCAGGAGATAAAATTACATCGAAATGAGTCAATCAAGAAAATATTAAAAATCAAAAATTTTTTTCGATTTTTGAGGGATAAACGGTTTTTCACTAAATCATCGATAACTTTTTTTCCTTTAGGGT
>JAPYZI010001962.1:0-28323 GCA_030523105.1 Ophioninae sp. A BG-2022a | reverse complement strand
TATATATATATATATATATGTAATATAAAATATACACGTATATATAATACAAGTTAAAATCTTATAAAATATTATTGAATATTAAAAAAAATGTTAATACATTGAAATATTTCAATGAAAATATTTATATGCGTGTAAAGCAATATATATATATATACTGCATATTACGAAGATAAATAAAGAATTGCCTTCGCCCTTTCATCTCTTTGGAAATGAAGCAATATTTTCGTTGTTTTTAATGAAAAATATCTCGGAAGGAGGAACAAACAGAATTTCTTTGGGCGATTCGTCGAACGTCATCCGGCATAATTTGCGCTCGGTCCGTTGGATATTTCAATCGTAAATGCAGGCACGTCGCGAAACCGGGCGTACTTTTTCCCGTTATTAGTGACTAGTCTCGTCCTGCAAGTTTACAGTTGCGTATTGCTTCGAGCGTGTATGCACGGGTGTGTCCCCGCGTTCCACATATACATCCATATTCACGCGAGCGATATATGCGATACGGATTTCGTCCTCGGAGGGAATATATTCCGCGTTAAATCTAGCGTGGCAATCAGTCCTCCATTCTCGTGGGTCCGCTCTCACTCGCAAAGGCAACCGTACCACCTATAACTATACGTCTCCCTAACTTGCTCCCACGTTTTATCCTGCGAAATGTGCGTTCTCCGCGGATATCTATCTATATATATATATATATATTTATATACGATGCGGGCGTACACGGGACCTTCCGTGTTCGCGAGATCCACATTTCGGCTTTGACATCCGACTGCTCTCTGTTGATTCATCTTTTTTCTTTTCCACAAAGTATTTTCTACCCCTCGTTGCATTGACTTTGTACGTATTCGCTGTTGTGTTTATTTTTTACGCGAGGAACATGAAATTTTGTTTTATACATTTTTATTATTATTATTATTATTATTATTAAAAAGAATGATTATTATTCATTTCATCGTAACGTTGGATGTATATTAGATTGTTTGTATTAATAGATAATAATAATAATTATTATTGTTGTTGTTGTTACGTGATAATCGTAGACCTTGATTCGTTTCATTTTAAAAAACTGTCCGTCTTCTCGTCTTTTGTTTGAACTTTTATCGTCACCTCCGAGCTCGCTCGTTTTTTTTTTTTTTTTTTTTTTTTTTTTTTTTTTTATTTTTTACCCGACTCTTCCTTTCCCTCTCGGGGTGTTTTTTTAAGTATAAATCGGAGCAACACCGGTCGGTTGCGCGAGGGAGAATGACGGCGAGCCCGTGATGGCCAGGACTCCGCGCGTACGTCGGCTATTAAAAAATAGCTGGGATTCCGCGGCGAGAATGAAGAGCCACGAAGGCACCGAAGTATAAAAGGCGATGATGCGAGGATATCACGGTGAACGAAATTCGAGTCCTCGGTACGTGAACCCACGTCCGTCCGAGCTCTTTTCGAGACCGTTTCACGATGCGTTCGTTAAATTTTGAAATTTCAACGAGAAATGTAAATAAATATAAATTTAATTGATATTTGTTTAATTTGAATTTAATTGAAAATGAATTTGATAAATTTTTCTTCTTTTTATCGTTCACATCGAACGTCGATCGAAGTCTGATTCGCCCTCTGCCGGAAGTGGCACTTCGCGTCTCGCTCAGGGGTGCGGGGGAATGAAATAATAATAATTGGGAAATAATAATAATAATTGGCTGAAATGTTTTATTTTTTGGGCGCGTGTCGATGGAGGGACGATGGATTTATAAATACGATAGGAAGTGGGTTCGAAGGGGTGGAAGAGGAGGACGATAACGGTGATAATGATGATGGGGGTGAAGAGCAATGGGGCTGGGTTGGATCGATAGAAATATCGACGCGGTTCAACACGCTCGTTTGCTCAACATTTGTATGTAACAAGGCTGTCCCTCCTATAGAGTATTTTACTTTTTCGATGTATTTTTATTTTTATGTGTTTTTTAAAATGTATTTTTGTTTTTTTTTCAATGTACAACGTTACACATATCAAAGGAAATACGATGCCCTTCGTTACAATTTTCATATATATAAGGTATATTTGTAATTATAATATGTTAATTCCGAATATATAGCGTGTCTTGTATGAAAATGTTTTTTTCAATTCCATTTATATATATATGTATAAATATAAAGGGTTTTTACGATTTTTTAATGGATAATTTGGGTTTTAGGGTGATAGATTCGTACTCAGGGAATAAAATTACATGGAAATGGATCAATGAGAAAAATATTAAAAATTTTTAAAAATTTCAATTTTTAGGGATAATAGTTTTTTAACTAAATCATCGGTAACTTTTTTTCCTTTGGGATTTGGCACTCCACTCTGCGCTCAATCTCTTCGTTATGATTTTCTCTTTAAAATGCTTTTTTAATAATTAATATCCGATGATTTTTCGATTTTTGGCAGAATTTCAAAGTTCGATCTCGATTTTTACAAATTTTTCCATACATACCCCTTTGCCTCTTTTTTTGCGATTTTTCAAGTGGACTTCCCGGGAAAACTATAAGAGATATCGATATGAATCCAACGGCATTATTCAAGTCAGTCAAAAACCTTTTCCAAACACACTAATTGAATGTCCGTAGCATGCAAGAAGCTCGTTCTACGACCTTTTGAAATATTGTGATTTTTGCGATTCCGGAAAAGTGGCCGAGGAAGATGAAAAAAAATGTTTTCCGCTTTAAAAGTATTTAAAGTATCTATTTAATCGTAAATTTCTCGCTGATTACGAATATACCCGAATTTTTTTCGAAAGAACAAAATTAGATTGGGAAAATGCAAAAAAACGTTGCTAGTACATTTTCTTGACGTATGTCCCTAAAAATAGAGAGTTCAAGGCGAATTAAATGGTGGATTTGTCTTGAACGTATAAAAATAAATCAACATGGATCTGCGATATGACACTAAATTTCTAAATATAACAATTATTTCGTATTTGCGCTTACCAACACATTTATTTTTCATTTTTATTTTATAGATTACCATTGTATTCGTTACATTTTATTATTATTATTATTATTATTACACAACCTCTCTCGACGTAAGCCCGCTGATTGGCTGCCTTTGAAAATTAATAATAATTCAGGGATTGATCCGGGAGGCTTACATGCTCGCATCAATCGACTCAGAACTTCACCCCCAACCCCCAATTTCACGGATGACATTCCGTCGTGGGACACCCTGTATATATATATATTCCCCTATGTGTGGGTGTCAGTAAAGAAAGCGTGTCTATATATTTTATCGACATTGATGGAGGGCTGAAGATGCCCTCCGATTGGGCACATCATGAGAGATATGAAGACGTACAGCTCTCCTAAAGCCCTCGACATGGCTTAGGGCAATTAAACTGCAACTTTCGCGATCCCTTATGTCTCTCTCTCTCTCTCCATTTCTTCCGCCTCGATAAGTAATTATCCTGGTTGTTCGTAGCTTAAATTACCGAAGAAATTGGGCGACCATATAGGAGGATAGGTTAGACGAAGGGGGTTGCTAGGCGGCGGCCAATACTTCGGATTCCATTGAATTCTGTCGATATAATTTGTCCGCGTGAGA
Source organism: Ophioninae sp. A BG-2022a (assembly GCA_030523105.1). NCBI lineage: Eukaryota > Metazoa > Arthropoda > Insecta > Hymenoptera > Ichneumonidae > Ophioninae sp. A BG-2022a. The sequence goes on along the minus strand of JAPYZI010001962.1, from coordinate 24,761 downwards.
GCGATAGGGAGTCACGCAGGTGTACAAGGTTTCGAGAGGGGCTCGTCTCCGTTCGTATCTTTTGACAGTTCGACGCAATTTCATTTCTTCATCTTTGCGATTACATTTTATCGTCGTGCCCGCGGGCAATTATCGCTAATGAATGAAGATTAATTATTATTATTATTATTATTATCATTCGTGTTATTATTATTTTTATTATAGCAATTATTACGATCGTCGATCGAGTTTGAGTAAACTTTCGACGGATACAAAATAATATAGAGATTTGCAAACACATCGGCGTTCCGTTTGTTATTTTTGATTTTTTTTTCTCGTTTTTTTTTTTCCTTTAAAATTGTAATCGAGCCTGATAAAAGCGAAAAAAAAAAAAATATATACCGGATGTTACAATCGCTCGGCAGTTGGCCGATACTTTTTATCAATTTTATCGTCCTCGACGAAACGTCAAACTGTCCCGCAAAATTCATTTAGAGCTGTATGACGTTTCGTTTTCGTAATACACGTACGTGTATATGTAAATAATAAAAGATAAATAAAAAGGTAAACAAATGAAAAATCCTTCGGACGGAGGAAGCGTCGAGATATTTTTTCGGTCGTTCGTTTTTTTCTCGATTTATTTTGATTTTTCAGAGGGTAGGAGGTTGCGCAGTGTGCGTGTGCATGCGTGTCGCAGATAAGGCTGATCCCTGACTTGAAACGGCTCCCGCCCTGTATTGATTGATGCAACCCCCCACCCCCTACGCCACCCCCTTGAACCCTCATCCCGAGCACGCTGGCCCGTTCGCACAGCGCACCCCTTTCGTCATTGATCGATACACAACCACACCAAACTAACATCCCCGTTTCGACGCGGACTCGTCCGTGTCCTCTGTGTCCGCAGCGACGCGAGCGTTATTTTCATTTTATTTTTCAAAATTTATTATCCAACAGCGGTGCGTACGTAACACGCTGGTTAAACAAAACCATCCACTCAACGCCCTCCCCCCCCTCCCCCCGGTCTTCGCCAGTCCCTCTACGACAGCTGGTAAAAAGCGATCGCGCGTTTTCACTCCGAGATCCGAGAATTAATGAAATTTGCATTATTTTTGTTCTCTTTTCAAAAAAATGGTTCGAATGTATTTGGGGAGGAGGATTTTATCACGGGATTTAGTAATTTTTAAAGAAAATGTAAATTAAACAGTATTTTTCAATTCAATTTTCATAATTGAATAAATCATTTTTGGAATGATTTATTATTACTATTAAATAATTAGATAATTATTGAAATTTTGTTGATGTTAATTTTTCGTATTATTAATACATTTATTAAATTATTGTTTTATAAAAATGGATGATAGATCGACACCTGCCAAAAAAAAAAACGTTCGGGTGCACGTCTGTGTTCGCAGGTTTGTAAATGAAACAGGAAAAAAGGGGGAAGATCGGAGATTCGGAGGAAAGGGGATAAATTTAGCTCGAATGGAACGTTCGATGCACCGAAACGCAAGCGTTCATTGTGAGGTTGCGACGGCCGCGAGGAGGGCGACGAGAGGAACCCGGCCGTAAGCCCGGACTAGTAGTTGAATCTTTCGGACCGCGAATCATCGGATGGGGATGCGAACAAGCATTCACACGCGTTTAACCCTTTGACGAAGCCTCGGAATGCGAGGCTCGAATTTCGACGAGCCTCCGGCTACCATAATATCCGCGTAAACGTACGAGTACATCACTATAATACGGTCCTCGAATCGTTGTACCATTTAATTTCATGTATATGTATAAAATAATGCGATTCCGTGCAATTATGGGGTCAGAATATGGGATAAATACAGTGGGCCATGGAATCGATGAAATTACGTAGGGAGGAGGGATCCCGGGGATTATAATGCGAAACTGGATCAATGAACGGATGTAATATTTGATTAGGGGATTTCGTAGGACTCGGTTGGTGGTTCGTCATTATGGTGGTTGATGAACGCGTTTTCGGCAGGATGTTGGCTGATAAAACTGAAAACGGTATAACTAAAATTGACAGCCAAGTTGGGGGGTTTTCTTCTGCTCAGGTGTTAATGGATGGGGGAAAGGTGGATGTTCAGGGATGGATGAAGAGCGGTTGTGCGATCTCGAGTACCGTAACTCGACGCGGGCCTCGTTGTCCCCCGTGAGTTGTTAGGGGAGAACTAGAACCGGAAAAAATAGGTCTGATGTATCGTACCTAGAGGGTGTACCGTTTCGGTTGACCCAGTTTAACACTTTTGACACGGTTCATCGTACCGAATGAAAGTTTCGGGCGAAGGCTAGACGACGTTAGGAGGCGCGACATCCGTCTCTCCTACGTTCAACGTCAATACCCCATCGATCTATGGAAAATTGCACTTTTGAGCATCCTCGCGGAGTTTGGGGCTGGACCAAAAGTTAGCGAACGAAGCTTACCGCGGGTCAATGAAAACCTAGCCTCGAAAAGCTTGCCTAACTTCTTGATCGAAACCTGGCTAATCAAGGTCAACCAACTTAATCTTGATTCACCAACTTTCGAGCCAACCACGATAATTACTAAAAAATACAAATCCCCATAATTGCTTTGGTATACAATGATACATGTCCATGGGTTAGCCCATTCGGGACATCCTCCCCGTACACTCCATTTCGAATTCATCGGTCCACACTCAACAACCTCGCGCACCCTGGTGCGTTTCGAGCCACAATGAAAATCGGACATGAGAGAGAAGGAGTTCATAACTAATGCGCGAGTGCGTGCTTTTGCCAACTCGCGCCAATTATTACGGCTGGCTTGCGATAATTTTCGGCATTCAGATATCGTTGGATCCGTCAATGGTGGTACTGATTAACGATTGTGTAACCGGCGGCTTCGTCCCTGTCACGTACGTGTGCAAGTATTAATCAACGCGCCGAGGAATTCTCACACACGTACGCGTGTACACTCCAGCCGGCCACAATGTATAATGGACCGCGTTACATATTTCATTCCACCCGGTCCGAAGTTACCGCCCTGAAGGACATAAAAAAAATGAAATAAAAAAAATAGAAAGGAACGACGAAAAAAGTGGAAAGCAGGGAGGAAAAAAAAAACAAACGGCGAGCGAGGCAACAAAGGGATGTATGCATGGGCGTGATAACAAAAAGGTCCTTTTGAAGCAACCGGGGCTCCTTTCTCGAGCCCTCGTCTCGTCGGTGAGTCTCGCAAAACGTCGTAGAACCCCGCCACGATGCACACACGTATTTGCTCTTCGAGCCTGCGTGAACGAAAACGAACACCCTCGCTTACAGCCACGTACAGGGTGCTTCGAAAAATTAACTATTTTCATTTTTGAGAATAAAAGTATTCGATTTTTTTGGGTTTTCGCGAGGTTTTTTAAAATTATTCTTGCTTAATTATATTTATCGAGAAATCTACGATTTTCAGTTTCGAGAATAAAAATATTGCATTTTTTTGGGTTTTCCAGGTTTTTTTTTTATTTTTCTTGTTAAATTATATTTATCGAGTTTTTATCTTTTCAATTTTGCTTAACATTTTTTCGAGACTTCGTTGCTTTTTAACATCCCTTCAAAGGTAATTTCTAGACTTTTGAAGCACCTTGTATATAAAAATTGAAAAGGATGAAAAAAAGAATGTTGAAACAATCGCGCCCCGTGTTTCCTCTTTTCACCCTTTCGCGTGTGTGCGTGGACGCGCGTATCTCGACGCCCCCTTTATTCCTGCGTTGCCAAAAAAAAAAAGGATCACGCAGGAGCAGCGAGGAGAGAATTATAGCGAGTGTAGAAAGGATGCGGAGATATGAAAAAAAAGAGAACAGATATGAAAAAAGAGAACAGATATGAAAAAAAGAGAAAATAAAAAATGACAAGACAGGAAGCTTCGAGGGCGAGACAGGTCTGAGGATTTTTCAGGACAGGTTGCTCAAGGGATAAAATTGAGAGTGGGTTGTCAGCCGAGTCGCTCACTTTCACTTTCATCCTCTCTCTCTCTCTCTCTTATGGGTCCCTCTTTCCATCATGCCTGCTTTTTTACCGTGTCGTCTTTCCGACGTTTTGATGAGGCTGGATTTGGCCGAAGGCCAGTACAAATACCAGTGTTTCTGTCTTTATCTTTTTAGCTTCGTATCCGTTTCGCCTCGCTATACGTATCATCCCTTGCAGTCAACCCCCTCGTGCGTTTCGAGTTTTTGCTATTTTGCCTCACTCTCTCTCTTTCTCTCTTTGTCTCTCTCTCCCTATTTTTCAAATCAAATGATAATTCGTTTTTGTTTCGCCAGTACCATAGCTCCAAACCGAAAACTCAAACCCAAACAAGCGATCACTTATTTTCTTTTAAAATAATTAATTTTCATTGACATAAAAAAAAAACAATAATTTTTCTGTAAATAAGAATGAAAATAATATTTTTTAATTGACATCTCGAAATTCCAGTTCTAAAATTCAAGGGTTTTCCAATTCCAAAGTAATCAGCACCCAAATGAAAAAAGAAAATGAAAAATGAAAATGAAAAACGAAAAATGTTGTTGAAAATTGCGACAACTTGGGCTGTAACGAGACTTTTTATCCATCGAGATCGTGCTTCGTATTTCACAGTGGAAAAAGCACGAACGAAAAAAAATGAATGAAAAAAAAAAATAGAAATAAAAAAGAAGAAAGAAGGGGTCTCAGTTTCACGCTGGTTCGGCGGAGATCACGGCACGTGGTCGAGCCTCGACGTATCGCAACAAAGCCGAGGATTTTATTGCGGCTTGATCTCTCGCACGGAATCGTCGCAGGGGTTCTAGCGAAAGGCTCGATTACGAAGAGAAAGAGAGAAAAAAGAGAGAGAGAGAGAGAGAGAAAGGATAAAAACCCCCCGCGGTCGGATCTCTAATGATCGCAATGATCGTTGTCGATCCCACGACAAAAATGAGAACCTAACCCCAAAACGATTCGATATCGCGTTTCGTGTAATAATTTTTCAGCGCTCAACGGCGTACCAGAGTTTCGCAATTTCTCAATAATCCTCGGGGACCTCGTCTCGTGGGGTTTGTTTCTTTTCTTTTTCTCTTCATCCTGAAATGATTTTTCAACGACCGAAACATCGCGAACGTGGGGGATCAGAGGGAGGGAAACGTAGAGATAAATAGTCCGATAAGCTTCTATTATGCCATGGTAATCCTGTGATGCAATTTAGATACACAGTTGTCAAAGAGAAAAATGTCAGATGCGAGGAATGACACGAAGTCACAATTATAGGGAACTTCATTTATCAACCAAGATGGAAATTAGATAAAAAGAGAACCGAAGACTTCGTCGTGTTAATGTGGTTCACAAACATAAAACGTTCTTTATGAGATTATTTTTAAATAATCCAATTTAACAATTTATAAAATCGAAATGACGAGATAACGAAGAAAAAAAATAAACAACATAAATATTAAAAATAATAATAATAATATGAGTATTACATTTAAACAACATATAACTATTATTAACAATACATTATTAATAATTAATAATGTTCGTATAATTTATTCCATGATCATGAAGATGGTACAATTAATTGTAAAGAGAACAAAAAATTAATGAAACTTACAAAAGATTAATGACTTGTACAAGTATAATTATTATAATAATATTTACAATTAAATAACAATAGTACGAGTGTTAACATCCATATTGTTTATATTTTTTCTGCATTAGTACGGTTATTATAATAATGATATTTAATAGTGAAAGCCAGAGAGATCGAAGTATAAGAGCCACGTGACTCGGTTTGCAACACCCACCGAATAATCCATCGTCCACGTGTTCGATACATCTCTATTGGCAATGCCGCTGCCAGCGGCGTGTCCCATTGTGATCATCTTTCTCTCCCGCCAAAGCCCCGATGGAAAGTCTCATTGACACGCGCACACGTACGATCTTTTTTTTTTTTCTTCGGCCTGCTGGTAGGTACGAACCCACGAACCAAACGCGGAGCATATTTTAATGCTCTTTGGGGGATTTGTGACAGATGAAAGAAAAAATAAAAGAAAGAAAAAAAAAGATTCACCGCCCGATGCGTGGCTACGGAACAACGCGCGAGACCACCAGTCATAAACGCAACAGCGTAGCGGCTGCTCAAAACCCTCCGCAAATATACATAACTGAACACGAGCGAACACTTGTATAGGATCGCGGTAACACGGGCGGTTCCGTGCCAATACCGGAGACCAGCCGAGACTCGCAACGTTAGCCGATTCAATTTTATATATTTTTCAAAATCCGCCACCACTTTTCCCATTAATTATTGCAATGAAACTTACGTACATTGGGAATAATATATTTTTATAAAAAAATAATAATAAATACGTAATATATTATATAATAATATACTACTTACGTATATTTTATTATGATATTTATTATATAATAATAAATAACTAATATATCGTTGTATAAAAAAATTAACATACGCTATCAGCTATTCAAATTTGTAACTGAAGGTGAAACGAAGTTTTGTAAAATTTGGAAAATGAAGTGTATTAAGAAAAATCGAATAATGACAAATCGAGCAATAATCAATGAATCGTTCATTGATTTTAATAAAACAAGTCCAAAAATAATAAAATTGAAAGTAGCAAAAATGTATTTGAAAATAAAAATAAAATAATTTAAAAAATAATGTAAAAATGGAGTCGACTTCGCGCGACAGAGCCCGTGTATCGAATATACGCATCTAATGCACGTAAAACACGTCGCGAGGGCGGCGGAGCAAGGGGCTTGGTCGGGGGAGAGTCACGTGCGAAAAGGGGCTCCCCAACCGCACACGATGGTGCACACACCGTGTACGTACCTACCCGAGGTACGAGGTCATAACGCCCGAGAGAAATTTATTAAAACTCATATAATCCAGGGTGCGCCCCGGTGCAACTAGCATTTCACGAATATTCAAACGTGCGCCCGGCCGCTTTCGCACGGATCTACGGGCCCCGTAATGTGATTTTAATATAGCAAAGCGCGCGGCTGCATGCAACAGCCGCGTACAGTCCGAGCGAGCCTCGTTCCTGAGGTTCCCAGATGAGCTCGATGTTCAACCCCTTCTCCCCTCTCTATTCCTCTTTTTGTATTTCGAATTTATTTCATTTCCATTTGTTCACTTTTTTCTGCCTCTGCATTTTTTTTTTTAACCTCTCGATGCTCTCCACTGAATGTTCTCTAACTGGTTTTTCCGCGTCCTTTTTTTTCACATCGGTGTAGAGAATTTATAAATTTTGGTCCAGATAATAATAACAAATATATATTTTTATTATTGTCATTTTTATTTCAGTATTTCAACCTTTTTATTTTAACATTTATATATTTTTTTATTATTAATATAAATTTGTGTAGTTTTCAACATTGAAAACTAAGTAAAAAGAAAATAATTGAACAGTATTATTTATTATTATTATTATTATCATTGATGCTTATTTGATATACAATAACAATAATTCATTCCTTTCTTTTCATCGAATTTCAACTTTTTCCCAGGGGACCCCATTCGAGATTCGTATCTCCGCTGTTTTACGTCGTGTCAAGTTCACCCATGAACTTGAACTCATCCGATGCAATTTTTTGTGCATGTCTCTGCTTCTGTCCCTGTCCCCCCCTCTCTCTTGATCTCTGACACACTCTATTTGTCTATCTCTCACTGTCTCCCTCTATCGGAAAAGCTTTTCACGCCCTTGCAGCCATACGAATAATCCTCGTATCGTAGCTCATCGCGATAAGGATCACGAGACCCTTCGATTGTGCGTACTTAACGCACGTAACTTTCATGCGCGAACTCATTCAGCCTGAAAATCGAAAATCTAAATCCGTGTTAATCCCCTCCACCCGTCACTCGTCGCCCACGTGTGTAGCACGAGGATAAAAGGTCTGAAAACGTCCCTCGAAAATTACGAACTAGAAGGTGGGGGCCGAGTGTTATTCGAGTAAGAAGCATTGCGAAAATATGGAAAAAATATAAACCTCTTGAAAATCGTTTACATATAATTATTATTATTTTTGTATTATTTCACGGAAGCATCCGTGAGGAAATGCATTTCAAAGCTCCCTCAAAGTGCGAAGTCCACAATGATACTCTCGACAATGCGACCGAAAGCTGGAGCAAAAAATTAAGCAATATTATTGGCGCTCGCGAATAATACGAAGCGAGAGAAGAGACGAATATACGTTGGATGAAAAGTTTTTTGCGCGCGGATGCGTCGTTTCGTGAGATTGACACGGTACGAACGGTGTGTGACGTTCGTATAAACCAATATCGTCCTGTTACACCGGGTGACTCGAAACTCGCGTCGAAACTTCACTAGTCGTACGGATCGTAAGATTCCGAGCAAAAAACTTCTTTCTCATTTTTCGCTCCAATTCAGCGTTGCTGAGATATCGATCGATTAGTGCCGACTAATCAGCCGCCGCGGTAGAACGGAAAGTGCCGCTCGAGTGGGAGAAGCGCCAACGGGCGAGCCCAGCGCGCGCCCCACTCTCGACGCTAGCCCGCGTCACAAGCCGGGCGACGTTCGTGAGTGGCTGTCGCTTATCAAGAATTATCCAAGGAACGGTACGTCTTAGAAAAAAATGGTTAAGGACTTTTCTCTTCGGAATTCAAAGATCTATCCACCCTGCTAACGCGGAATCCCATTCTTGCAACATCCTATATACGCGAAGCTGGAATTGCGCAAAGAAAACGTTCAGAGGGAAAACAGGGTGGAAAACATTGTGTTCCAAAGGGGTGGCAGTGCGGACGTGAGGGCTGAACGCGGAGCACACGCGATACGTGGAAAACGGGAAAAGTTTCGCGGACGTATTCGTACCTGATCGTATATACAAATACGTGGGTGTGTACGTTTCTATACGTACGCTGTACTTGCTCGGAAGGATTCGACGTCGCGAGTCTCATTTCAAACGCCTTTTTGTATTCTGCTATTTTTCTGTTTACGTCGCGCTGAACTACGATGTGCTAATAAAGGCTGGAAAACACCCGATGCATAAAAATTTTCTCCGGTTCGCGAGCGACGGACGATTCTTTTTTTTTCGTTTTTTTTTTTTTTCGTAACTCGCTTCGCCCGTCACGACGCGTTCGAAAGCTTTCTCTTCTCGTTTCCGTACACAGCTACCGCGATGAAAATTTAATTGATCGCCGGAGCACTCTCGCAACTTTTCGCCATGCATATTTTCCACTTTCCTCGTTGTCCGTGGTTATTCTTTTTGTTTGTTTTTTTTTATTCCCTTCTTTCTTTTTCTTTCACCAGAGCCACTGCTGCCATTGTGCCGTTTAGAGAAATTTCTCAGGCTCTTTTATTTTTCATTCGCGAATCGGGGTACGGTGGTTTTGAAAATTGTGTTTGGCCCGCTTGCGAAACGTCAAGTTGGAAAGTCGGACGGTCGTTCTTTATCGGAAAATTGAGGAACGAGGGCTGTTACGAAACACGTAACGATCAATTTGCGAAACGACACTTTGTTCGAACGCGCTGCCAATCGTTGTCGCATAAAAATGACGAATTTCGTTCGGCGAACTCTCGCGATGCACTTTACCTAATACTTTTTGTTATTTCATTTTTCGTCTTTCAATTTTTGATATTTATCGAATCGTCGTTGCAATTTTTCAAGACCTCGTTGAAGGCGTAATTTTCAGCAAAAGACAAAGCTTTTAAAAACTTTTCACCCTTTTGACCACCTCTTCGATCCTCCAAATTGAAAGTAAAATGCTGGAATTTCACTGAAATTTGTTGTCGACAGGCCTTTGTCCGAAATGTTTCATCGAAAAAGTAAAGTATTCGAGTCAGGGGGTCGTTGGCGAGTGGAGTGAGGGTCGCATGAAAATAGCTTTCGGAGGTTGCTTTGAAAAATACGCGTGCGGGGTGCGTACGTGGTATAATTGAAACGGACGCGACTACAAATTCCCCATGCCCAATCGTGATGCTCATCCCATGACAAAAGACAGGATTGAGTCGGATGTTACGGGAAGAGGAGACATTGAATGAGAAGGTTCGGGCATCGAGCGAGTATCCGGCTCTCGAGCATCGAATTTAACTCCTAATTCCTTTTTTCAAGCCCCTAACGTCAGACAAAAAAAAGAGAGCGAGAGAGAGAGAGAGAGAGAGATGGAAATAAAATTCTTTTATTATTCAAAAACGCACCGTTATAAATAAAAAGAAAATATAAAGTAGCAACGCTATTATTAATGATTCGGGAAAATATTTTACATTAAAGAAGATTATTCCAACTATTATTATTATTATTATTATTATTATTATGACTATTAACAATTCATTACTATTATTAAATTATTATTCGTTAAATATCAATTTACAGAATTCAAATTAGAAATATAAATTGTTAAATGAAGCCAAGAATGAATAAGAAATTTCTTTTATAAATTGCAGCCCAATCTAACCTCCCAAGGCTCGATCTCGAAATCTTCAAAATCATTCTTCTTCGTATACGTGGGAAAAGTACGTACGTGCACTGTTAAAAAGTATACAGATTCCTGTCCTCGATCATAATACTCGGGCTCGATCCGTTGTGTTATACATACTGATCCTTCAGTCCATGAATACGATGAGAGCACCAGTAGAAAAGACCCGAGGGGTATGGGCTATGAGGGAGATAGAGAGAGAGAGAGAGAGAGAGAGAGAGAGAGAGAGAGAGAGAAAAGGAGACCGAAAATTGAAGGGAAGGGAGACGAAAAAATCGAACGTTACTCGTGGATAGGACGATACGACACTGTGCGTATTGTGAAAAGGATTTAACTTTGCTCGACTGCTGTTTGGTTGGTATCGGTCCTTTACGAGAGGGTATCGCCAAGGCGTAACAGACCTTGGGAATCGAACGGGAGGAAACATCCGGAGGGTACTGCGGTGGGTCTTCTTGAATGAGCTTTTCGAAAATCTCCGACTATTCGTTTCTGTTGAAATGTTGGAAGAGCTACAACGCAAACCGCGACGGGAAAGGCTTCGATAAAAAAGGGGACTTAACCTTTTTTATTACTTTTTTTTAGAATTTTAGCATAACACTAATAGCAACAACAACAATAATAATAATAATAATATCACAAATTACAAATGCAAATCGTTAATAAAAAAAATATAGAAATACTTCAAAAATAAATAAAATTAGAAATAACAATAATTCAAAAATAAAAATCGGAAATCTTGAAAAAAAAAAGAACGGAGTTGGGCTTGCAGCATCCCTCGAGATGGTCCTAGGATTCACCGAAGATTCGAAACTATTCTCGTTGATGCGTCGTCATCAAGAGCACCCTCCCATCGAGGCGCTTCAAAGACGCCGCGTAAATTTGGCTGATTTATACGAGGCCGAGTAGAATACGAGTGATAAATAATGGAAGTCCCGCTATCCCGGTAATAACCTCATTCGCCCGTGAATTGCCGAGGAAGAGAGAGAGAGAGAGAGTGCGAGAGAAAGGGAGAAAGACGAAGAGAGAACGGGGATTTTGGGGGGGTGGATAGGAGAGAAAGAGCGAGCCTAGTTTCCTGAGAATACTCCTGAATCATTTAGTGCTTGCGGCTTGAGTCCTTTTGACTCTTCACCACCGATGACGGCATATATGTATATAGACTTATGCACATATGTGCTTAGCAAGGACGAGCAAACAAGATTGCGCTTCACTAGGTATACGTATAGAACCGGTCGAAGTTGAACTCGAAGGAATCGTCACGTATCCACTCGAGGTCGGAAGTTCGCCAGAAGGAACCTATATACACGTATATACCGGAAAAGTTAATTTTAAGGACCGACGTCTTCACGAGACAGAGCCAAAATTTCAAATTCGCTTTAAAAAACATTCGACACCTAAAAGAGTATAATAATAGCGAGTAGAAAATATCTTCCCCAAGATATTTTAATGGAAGTATAACAAAAATTAACATTTGTAAAATATAAATCGTTTGTTTTTTTTTTTTTTAACACGTGAGAATTTGATTAAAGAGAAACGAGTTCAATTCAAAAACACGTGACGAAATCTCGTTTGGTAAATTGATTCAGGATTTTTTTTCAATGCTTAATATTAATGGCCACGGTTGCACATATATACGCACGGGAGAAAGGGCAGAAAGGGAAAGGTAAAAAAAAAGGCGTTCGCACCTTTTCGAACCTTGGTGAAGGTTCGAGGGAAAATGGAAAAAAAGAAGGGAATTAAAAAAAGGAAGAAAAAAAAAAGATGAACAGAAGCGCTTTCTCTTCGGTTAAAGATAAGGGGAAAGCCTCTCGACGAGTGACTATGGAGGCGAACTCTTTATTTGACTTACGAATTAGCTGGCTCGGTGAGCGAGTGCTTTGAGAATGGACCAGAGAGGGAGATATATATATATATATATCTGTTCTTTCCTGTGTCTTGCTCTCCCCCTTTCTTTATCTCTCGGGTTTTCACCCTGTACATTTGTCTCCCTCTGACCTGCCCTATCTCTCGTTCTCTTTCGCTGGCCTCCACACGAATGCTTATTTCTACGTGCCATTGTCTTTCTCACATACTCTCTACCCTCCCTCCAACATTCTTCGAGGTTAGCCACGATGGTGCACAGACCCGGGCGGGCTTTTCGCGTGCTTTGTTTGGAAATCGCAATTTTATTCACGCGAAGAGAGAGTGAGAGAGAGAGAGAGAGAGAGAAGGTGGAAGCTGCTCTAACTTATTTCGCGAGTGGAGAAAGGTTAGGGTAATTGGATCGGTACGAATTAGAGAACCTCACTTTACTTAGCCCACCGTCCAACCTTCTTCAAGTATTCTCCGTAACTTCTGGCTTCCTCCATTATCTTATCTCTCTTTTCATAGCAGAAAATTTCTACGATGAAAAAAATGTATTTAATTACTTTTTCATCACAACGTTAATCTATTTATTTGACGAATTCGATAGTTTTACTTTTCGTTGTTTGCTACCATATTTATTTTCTCCATAGAGAGAAAAAGAGAAAGAGAGGAAGAGTCGCGAAGAAAATTGATTTTTCGCAGCTCGAATGCATTTGTCGAAATTTCATTTGAGCTTTCCTGGGAAGGCTTCAAGATGTTACTTAGCTACAAGTTTCGGATCGTTCCGTTAGTCTCGAAGTTAACGCTCCGAGAGAGTCTGTGGGGTAGAGGAAAGTATAGACCTCGAGGGTGGAGAGCATCCATCCGGATATCCTCTACCTTTGCCGTGAACTAACAATAACTCAGCCCCTCCCATTTAACCATCGTAAATGCTATAAATCATTAATTTATTGCCTTCAATCCGTGAACTCGGTTCATCCGAGCCGAGTGTGAAGATGCAACCTCGCGAGGATGGGGCTGGAGGGGGGGGGGAGCCTGTGAGAAGGGACGTTAAGGGGATGAGGGTTCGAAAGAGATCTCTTCGTGGCTCGATGTATAATTCTGGTAACTGTTCCACCAGAGTGCGAAATCCTACCTCCGTTTACACTTCGGTATTTCTCTGTGGGTGTACCGTGATTTGATGTCGAATTTGATACTCTACGGTATACTCGTATTCTCGGGACTTCGAATCTTTCCCCGGTTTGCCGCGTTATCTTTACCTGAGAAACTCCGCGATACTCCGCCAACTCCAATTTCTGTGAGCAACGATACGTATAAAGAGGGAAACGCGTTCAGACACCCCCGACTTTCGAGACGTACGTACGAATCTTCGAGAACTTTCCACGAATACAATTTCGTTTGTCAAGCCCTGTAAAACTGAGCTGCAGAGATAACGGGTATACGAATTTTGTGTTTTTTGTTTTGTTTTTTTTTTTACTTTTTCACTTTTTCGTGCTTCTGGATACGTCAAAGTTATCGTTTCGTTGTTATTATTATTATTGGTCAGGTATAAATCGAAACGAGAACGAAATATCTCATGATTATTTTATTTCGCGGAGATAAGAATAGAATACGAAGAACTAAGGAAAATGTATACTTTTACGTTGAGTTATTGACACGACAAATTGATTCTTCATGAAAAATGAAAATGTAATTAAAAATGAAATCTTTTGTGTGGGTAAAAATATTCGATATTAAAAAAAAAGCCGACGAACATTGAAAATTAAATTGAAAAAACATCGCCTCCATCCGAAGGGACCTCACGTTCTGCCAGCTTGTCAAAATGTCCTGGTGACGTAGAAAAAATAATGAAAAAAAAAACAAAAACCAAAAATTGTCGAAATAACAACTGCAATTTATTTCACGAGAGTTTCATAATGTTCGGAAACAAGTGATACAACGGGTGTATTCACGCGGCGGCGAGTCGGGCTGGGGTACGCGCGATCGCCGCGAATTGATCGGATTAATTAAAATTGTTGATTTTAGCGTTGAGGCCGAAACGTCATACGCACGAGATAACGAGTTTGACGCGAAGGCACGTACACTTTTTGACATGGCGGTGCGTCCGAGCCCACGCGTAATCGTTATTCCGATGGACGGCTCGCCAAACTGAGAGAGTCACATTTTATATACGAAACCCTCTACCGCTTTCCAGTTGTAACGCCAACGTTATCAGAGCCCCATTTTTTTTTACTACTTATCGTCACTTGGACAAATATATTTTTCTATATTTTTTTTCGCTGTTGAAAGCCGACGCTAGTTTGCTGAATGAACGAGTAAAATCAGTAATGTTGACTAAAAAAGGTTATTGCGAATTGATAAATTTCAATCTCATCGGATTTATGGTATTATTGGATGAATATTAAAAAATCAACAAATTTCTTATCTAGATTTATAAATCCAATATTACCCAGTTTTTTTTTCTGTCGAAATCGACAGGACAAAAAACGCATCGATAAATTTATGGTTTTTATGGCGGACCTATTTTCGTGTTCATGCAAATTGTGGAATAATCAGAAGGATATCCGGATGATGGAAAAATTGGTTGAAAAAAGAAAAACCGATGGGCTTCGTTATTAATTCGCGGGGGCGTAAAAAACGAAAGGTCTGGTCAATTAACCGAGTGGAATAAATTATAATGCTCCCGGATGCTCGGTTTATTTCATAAAAGCCCGCATCGAGCACGAGCCCGCAGTTTCTCTGACGCGCAATCACGCAAGCGATCCTGTTGCGTTATACGATCGCCCGGGCCAGACCAGAGATGTATATACATCTGTTTATCGGATGGCGTCTAAGTTGAATCTGAGATGCTGGGGGTAGATAGAGAATGAAATTACGAATCGAAAAGTCCTTATCCATTTTTCGCTCCGACCCATGATTCCTGAGGTATTAAGTACTCGATGATAGACCTATCCGCTGCGGCGATCTGGCGCAGTGGGGAGGCGGGTCACGCCCCTAAGCTTCTTGGATTGGCTGTTACTTATCGATTAATATTTAAGGAACGGTGCATCGGAGAACAAAACGAAAAAGAACTTTTCGACCAGAAATATCGCGACCTATCGATCTTATGAAGCTGAACCGCCACTTCCGGCATTCCCTGTATACGCCTGTCGGTACGCGTATATTTTATTCGTAAATACCGTACGGTCAATTCCCGTCAATGGAAACGAGAAATCCACCCTGGGTAATTAAATCCGCGCGATGTCGAAAACGAATCATAGTCGGGATTTAGTAGTGAAAAGTGCATTTTCCATGAATTCCGATACCGGATCAATGGTAATTCGACGATTCCCGATTCTATTATTTTCGTCGTTTCCGGCAAGATATCCAACACCAGATAATTTTCAACCGAACGCCACTATGATGCTCTCACGGGAAAAAAAAAAAGAGGAACGACCCTTGAAATGGCGTTACGCACAGTGAGGGGGCGAGAATGATTCCGGCCAGATCGCGTTGAAAACAAAATCTCTTTCGAGATTCTTCGTAGGTTCGGGTCGAACTCCCCGGAGAGTCGTACCGTGATTTTCTGGCAGTGAAAGGAGGGCTGCCTCAACCTGTCTGGAAACTGCACGGTGAAGCAGCCAGTGATAGACAGAGAGGGCAAAGTAAGGGTGTGGGGCTGTTTCACGTAAGAGTTGTTTACTTCTCGAGAGTACGTCGTGTAGTCCTATTCGTCGTGTATATCTCGAACCAACCGACTGCCCTTCCCCGGAAAATCGTGTTTCCGAAAAGCCTTCGATGGTTGTTCGCGGTGGGTTCGAAGGGTTCCTCTGTTCAAACGTACGAGGACCGAAAGAAACGCTTGAAAGGAGATTGCTGAGAGATATAAGAAATACGAAGGCGCACGTATCGACTGCGTTTTGTGTCAGCTCGATTGATCTTCCGCCATCTTGGATCCGCACACTTTTATTCCGTTTCAAACGGAATTTCGATTTTTATTTTAATGGCCAAAATTGTATTCTCATATTTTTCCTTGTTCGTGCGATAGTCGACAAGCGATATTAATATTATTAACGATTATTAATAGACAATAAATTGAGTAACGCGTAAGAATCAACCCTCACTTTTGGGACACCCGGTGAAAGTGTTCCATTCGAATTAGGGGCTGGCTCGAAGGGGAAGAGTGGCACTGGCACGCAATTTCTACAGAATTTAACTGCTAAGCACTTTAGCGTGCTGGAAGTTACACAGAGCGGCAATCTACTTCGTTCCATTCAATCAGCCATCGATTTCTTCGATTTATTGGCTCACCGTCGTTTCGTAAGACTCGTAGATTCCTTCAAGAAAATCTTCGGAGTTTCCAAGGACGCAAGGTCTTTAAGGGTGTCCTCGCGCGTCAATTTTTATCCAACTCGTAAAAACGTTAACCAATTACCAAGATATTGTGATATTATAAATTTAAAAAATTATTAAAAATTACAAAAAATAAACTAAATTTCAATTCCGAATCGTTGGAATTGTACTTTCGTTTTCCTACTTCCGGTGGAATTCTTTTTCTCTGAACTTATCGCGTCCCGTTTCGCCGGCCGCTCGTAACCAACCAACTTGCGGTCCTCGTGTGTTCCATAGACCCCTGAGTGGATCCTCCTTCTGGAAAAGTGTTCGGCGCACCGTCTCGTGAAAAGAGGGTGCGAGGAAAAATCTGTTAACCGTAGGAAATCGAGCGAGGAAAATTGCACCTCCGGCTTTGGTCTCTCGCTCTCCTCGTCATTTATTTTCATTCGCGTACATGCCACCAGAATCCCCAAGACCGTAAAGACCTTCGTCAGCGAATTCTCGCACAATCACCCATTCCAGTATTGACTCGGACCATGATAAAACGAACATTCTTAGAAAATTATTTTCCAATTATTAAATAAATATGAAAATCATTTTATAATTAGAATAAATATCTAAAAACAGTGAAAATTATTTTGAGATTATCGAAATTATCTAGAAACTAAAAATAAAGTATCTAAAAATGGTTCAAACAGTTACAAACTAATTTTTGTAAATTCAGAAATATTATTAAAATGATTAAAAACTGTTCGTAATCATTGTTTTTATTTTTTTTTCTTGAAATTGAGATCGAGCTTGCCCGACGAGTTGGTTCGTTTTTCTCACGTCGAGGAATATCACTGGAGGAAAATGTAACGGGTTTTATGAGGACGCGTATCGCGTTTTATTGCACGCGCGGATGATGCGCAACATTCAATCACGGGCCATCATATATTCGCCTAAATTAATGACAATTACGCCGGAAAGCCGGGCTTTCGCGACATTCGATACAACTATATGTCGAAGCTCATTACACGCGTCCCATGGTGGCGTCGCTTGCTATTCGTTATCGTGAATTTTCACGTACACAGACACACACACATATATATATATATATACGTATATATCATCGTAATTAAATACTCATTGAGCTAAAATCGCGGAAATTTGAAGAATATTGCGCTTGACGTTTCCCATATAGTACGGTAGGGTACGTGTCACTTCTATAATAGTCGAAACGTTTCGGACACCCGTCTCGTTCAATTTTACAGCTCCGATCCATACGCGTACAATATTTTGCCACTTAATGGACGTATATTTAATTTGTCAAGTTTTAGCACCGCGCGAAACGAATATCCACACTTGTGACAGTAATAATTGTTATATGTATGAATACGCGTATACACGGATTTATGAATTTTTTTAAAAACATTTTTAGACCTCACTTTTTTTAACGAGCATCCACCATAAATGAAGTATTAGAAGAAAAAAAAGTTTTGTTGAGCTATCAATAATTATGAAATATTAAGATATATAAATAAATCGTACTTCGCGCTTCTTCCTCGAGATCAAATCGTAGTTCTCCTACTTCATGCCAGTTGTCTCCGCAAAATTTAAAGTTTCAAAATGAATTTTTTTTTAGTTGCAATGCAATCTGTGATTTTAGTATGCAATCTGTAATTTGATAACGCGCGTGTCGTTTCTTCTCTTGTGTGCCGGTTAAAGACATAAAAATAAAAAGAAAACATTCGTCAGAAAGTAACGATTGAGATGAAGAGGTAATCAAAACTCTTAAACGAATAAAGAAGAAAATTAAAAGACGCCAAAAACCCTGGAGAAAGAAATGCTGTAAGTAAACAATCGTAGCACTCGTTCGAGTCATCAAATTACGATTATATAAACATATTTTAAAATATACTTAATTATATTTAAATGATATTTAAATTGTTGAAATATAATTGTCCTCAAATATATTAAAATAAATATTCTTTGATATTTTTAAATCACAGGAACAGGAAAAACTATTTTTTTTTATAAACGTAGGTTTTGAAAAAGACATTAAAAAATACTCGTTGCATTTGAACATATACGTATATTTGTAAATATACGTATATAAATTTGTACGAAACAACTGTTTTTCACTTCGAGCAATTTTGGGTCTCCCGTTTTTTTTCGTTCGTCTTCCGTTTCCGAGAAACGGTTGCGTAAATGCAACAACCATCAGGGCACACACGAGCCGGTCGATTAGTCCGCACGAAAGGACAAAAGAGGGCGGATTGTATGCAACAGCAGCAGCAGCGGCTCGCTTGTTTTTTGCCTTTCAAATGAAGCACCACTAACAATAATTCCACTCTCGGTAATTTTCGAGGCGAAACGCCTCACGCGATAGATTTTTATCTATATCGCGCGCAAAGACAATTGGTCTATTCCCGATTGGCGACAGCTCCAATTGCCTCGACTACTGCCGGGATAAAAGTCCACGATAAAGGGGCGGCGATTTTTAACGGCCATTTCTTTACGCTGGCTTTTAAAGGTTTTGTGCGCCGTTTGATCGTTTTTTTTTTTTGTTTTTGTTTTATTTTATCACGATTGCAGTGAAATATCGAGCCGATATTTATGGATTTTGGATTTTCAGGCGATTTCATTTTATCAGTGGCTCTTCTTTAGATCTCTTTGTTAAATTCAACATTAAGAGAAAAGATAACAGTTTTTTTTACAATTATTCACTAAGAATAAGATCAATTTAATTTATTGGTTGAAGATATTTCGAATAAGATATATATATATATATATATATAAAAATTAGTTAAATATTTTTCGACTTCTAAATGAATTAACCAATTAATTGAAATTTTGATTCTCTGATTAATTAATCAATCGATTGATAAAATTTCACATTTATTTCAGACCAAGTACAATTTTCATTCCGTAACATTGAATTTTAATGGTGAACGATCGTGACTGGAAAAGAAGAACGAAAATCGTGGAAAAGTAAAAAAAAAAAAAACAAAAAACGAACGAAAAATCGTGGGCTCTTGTTTCGACACTGATGCCGCTTTGCGATTATTTCGAATAACCGGAAATAGCAGAGGACTCGCGATCCGCGAATTATGCGATGGAGCGATTGAGATAAATTTGAATACGAGTCTGAAGCGGGAGAGAGGGAGATAGATAGAGAGAAACGAGTCACACGATACCATAGAGCAATTTAGCCGAGGTTGAATCGAACGTCCGACGATTAAACCCTCGCCGATCGGCCTAAACAGAAATTTATGGTTTGCCCGGGGGGAAAAGCGTTTTCGCCTAACGAGAACGAATCCTCATCATCCGCTGTGTTATTCTTCGCTCTGATTACTCCGCAAATATCAAATTTCCTTTAATTCAATGAAAATCATTCTCTGGAAAAGGAAAAGAAAAGTTCCCGAAAAAATTTCAAACGTACTCCCCTAATATTTTCAGAAAAAAAAAACGGGTAGATTTTTATGATTAAATTCAGTTAATTTATCAGTCTGAAGAATTCGAAAATGAATGAATAATTAATATAATTAATATTTCTTTTACACCAGAATTTATTCAAAGAAAATTGGAAAAGGAAATTACAAGTCAGTCCCCTTCAATTAGTTTTCGTACGTCCTTATAATTTTTGTAAAACACGTTTGAAAAACTAATAATAATAATAACAACAATAATAATAATAATAATAACTCGTTCCCGAAATGTTTGCATTTTCGTGATTATCATCGTACAAACGCGCCATGGACTTTTTCATCGACTTTTTAAAATGACTGAATAAAATTAATTATACAAACACACACACACACACACACACACACCCACATATAAATCACAAAGATTGAATTAACCGAAAGATTCACGTGACCCCGAAACGAGCACACATGGCGCCCGATCCGATGGAAACAAAAAAAAGGGCACGTGTGTGTGGACGAACACGAAGTTACGTAGGGGTTGAAGCGAGCAAGAACCTCGTGCGTGTATTGATCTTTGGATGTTGGGTGAGCGACAGCCATACACATACACACATACATGTATGTGTATACGTATATGCACGAAGCGAAGGTGAAAGAGAGAGAAAGAAGAGAGGGTGGAATGGCCGAAGGGACAGAGACGATAGTGAAAAAAACTCGACGAGGTGAGGCGAGGCGAAAGGGGGGAAAAGAGGAGGTTCGATAACGCGAGGACGAAGGAAAACTGGGTGGATACGGGGAGCGACCAGCCAGGGGGGTGACCAGCGGTCAGGGGTCCAACGTGGGGCATGAACGGGAGGGAAAATTGCGAGGGGTTACCGGAGGGTGGAGATGTCATTCCACGACACACATATTTGCATGCAACCGAGCACCCATCCCCCTCTTTCAACCCCTTTGTTGGGCCCTCCCTTTATATATGTATATATATGTCTGTACATATATGTATGTATATTTATCAGCAATGTACATCGCGTAACAAAATTCATACTTCCCTCTGCCTTCACTCTCCCCCCCCCCCCCCCCCCCCTCCCCCCCCCCCCCCCCCCCGGCCTCTGTCCCTCTCCCTCCCTCGCCGCAGGTCTTCGCGATGTACAGCATCCCTCTCCCACGCGTGTCCGTACGGGGACGTCATCAAGTTACACGTATCATTGTGCCAGGGTAAAACTTTGATGCGGGCGCATTAACGCGGGAGTTTACGTCAGATTTTCCGTCAAGCTGCTCGTTTCGGATGGTAAATTCGCGAGGGTAACGCGGATGATGGGCAGGACCACCGTGACAAGTGCTACAGAGAATGACCGCGCACTTTTGTTAGCTGGTTTTCGGTGGGTAAAACAAAAAGGAGATTCGGGAGATTTTTTTTTCTTTGTTTTTTTTTGGGGGGCGGCTGAAGGCTGAGGTGATAACAGATGGGGTTGAATGGAATCAAAGTGGAAGCATTTTTTGAAAGGTTTTTTTTTTATTCAAGTATTTCAAAGGCGACTCGTCACGTCGAGTATTTCAAAAATGGACTTTGATGTATGAATACATCGTGAAAAAAAAAAAACTAAGATGAAAGTGTATAAATATATAAAAATCTTCAATGGAAAGATGAACGAAATAATTTTTTGAAAATTATGCTAAATGAAAGAAATTGTATCTTTTTAGAGATACGAATAAAAATAGGGAATTACGGAGTCACGAAAAATGTTGGGCGATGAAAAATTCCGTTTTCTCATTTCTCCCTGCGACGGTGAGAAGATACGATCGATTGGGCAAGAATGCGGAACGCGTGTAGGAAAAATACTACGAGCCTTTTTATTTATATGACGCGATGATCGTCGGAGCGTGGCAAACTGGTCCGGACGTTGCGAGCAGTGGAGGAGTCATGACGTTACACGAGCCCGAAACGCGGGGACTCCAATCTGGTCTAAAAGGTCGTGGCGTTAACTCTTTAAACCGCAGCGACCACCGGAACTGGTCGACATCAATAAAAGATGACGAGGGCGAACCAGTGGAAATGGCAATTGCGATGGCTCATCCCTTGAATTTTTATCCTTCCTCTCCCTCTCGTTTCGGCCCTCTGACCTTTTTTTCCTCATCTTTCTCATTTCCCCTCTATATCTACGTTTATTGCGTTCTCTCGTCGCTTCTCTTCTGCGATTTCCTTGATTTTGTTCGATCTTCGTACGATTGGAGGATTTCTTATTTTTTTTATGGACGCTATGAATTTTTAATAAACTTAATGGATTTTTTCTGATGATTTGAATGAATGAATATATTTTTTTTTTAATAAAAATGGGCCGTGGAAAGTAGGCCGAAATTGTTTGCAGAACGAGATTCGTTCGTGTCGTAGTGCCTGAATGATCTCTGCCAATTTGAGAAAGAGAAGATGGAGAAGACTATTTCGGCTATCATGGAATTATTTCCTCTCATCCAGAGTCAAACTTGTTCTCATAATATTCAAATGTATCTCGTCATTACACTAGGAGCCGGAAAACATCGTGTTCTCGGGAGATCTTGCGCACGAGCTTGCTTTCCCCAATAGCCAACGTCAGAAAATGCTTTTCCATCTCTTCGTAATCCTAGTGACGTTCGTTTCTTTTCTTTTTTTTTTTTTGCACTATCGAATGTGTTTCGCATTAAATATTTTTTTAACCTCTTAGGGCTGATCTTTTGTATCCGAGGATTTTTTTTCTCGAGCCTAAGCGGACGTTTTAAATTGGATTTGTGATTTCTAGATTGGATTTTGATGGAGGGATGATAACGTTGATTCGTGAACGAGAGATCGAGAGGAACGATAGTTATAGCGATAGAACGTCGTGGTAATCAGGCAAATGATAATATTCGTATGTAGGTGACGAGTGAACTTGGCTACAATCAGGAGATTCATCTAGACAGGGTTCAAAAGAGGGGTAGTGGGTAAGCTACGGTGAGCCGTTTCGCAATCCCACGGAGCGACGTCTCAAGGGAAATTCAACCCTATCGATGAACGTTGTAGCATTCACAGAGACCCGCGGATACGCTATAAACACTGACATACTTCATCATGTACAGGGTGTACGAAAAATGACGACGAAACATTCGAGGCTCGATAGCTCGTGAAATTTCAAGCCGATAAGTCCTTATCCACTTTTTTCTACGACGGATGGTTCAAGAGATACGAAGCAATCGGTAACAACCAATCGCCGCGAAGCGAAAGCGTAGCTAGTGGGGGAGCGCCACGCCTTCTTTGGCTGATCGGCGTACCGGATTGGCTGTCACGTATCGCGTTGTATCTCACTAACGGTGCGTCGTAGACAAAAACTTGTCATAGCTTTTCTCATCGATGTTTCATGACCTATCTTCTCCGGATACTCGGGATTCGATCTTTTGACTACCCGATACAATAATCGAGAATACGTCTCGGCAAACGTCACTGGCTCGTACAGACGCAAGTCCACGGCCCCTCTCGATCTGGCTCTAGCATAGTCACGTCGACGGAGATGATTTTCTAGCTCGCGATCATCGGCACGCGATAAGCAGGATGCTGATCAGACGTTGTCGATACGCGGTAATCCCTTGTCCAGTTGACAACGAACGTCGCCCAGTACTGATCGAAAAACCTGTTCCTTTTTCATCCCTCTCTATCATCAACCCCCCCCCCCCCTCCCTTCTCACTCGGATATGGCGAGGAGAGATAAAAAAAAAAGAAGAAAAAAAACGTTCTGGTAGGGTACGTCGAGGCTTCGGGAGGTCTGATGGACGAGGGAGTGTTCTCTCGAATTGTGATCCCGTCATACCGAATCACGTTATTCGAGTTGGCAGCTCACTGGGCGGAAGTGCGCTTTCAGGACGGGGTGCACAGATTCGATGGGTCGTAGGTCCTCCCGTACGTCCACCATCAAACACACACGCACACACATATATATAAATACAATCACGACGTTCTCAAAGATTTGTCGTTTATACGTCAGAAATTCGCATTAAGGGGCTCAAGTCAAGAAAAATATGAGGAACATCGAGAGTCCAGAGCTTTTCTTTTTCATCCTACCGTTTCGAAATGGATCGCGATACTGTATTAATCATTTATAAACGCCGTAGCGTTACGTCTTTATTATACGTATACCAACGTATCGCAACGAGGAAAAAAAAAAAAAGAGAGAGACCCAACCTTTCTCGTTAATCCCAACGAGACCGTTATTGCAAAAAATATTGTGCCGGGATGGAGAGGGTGACCGTTGGATCGAAGACTCTTATCCGAGGTATTTGCTCGGTTGGACGCGAAAAAAAGGTAGCCGAGCGCAAAGAGTATCTCGGTAAATGTACCCCGGAAGTTCCCGAAAAAAAAAAGCTGAGACGAAGACAGCCCGGAAGGAAGAAGGAGAGAGAATCGTTGATCGATACAAAAGTGTATCAACGTGAACGTCGATTTGACAAATAAAATTACAATTTCTGTACAACGGGGTAGTTAGAGGGTGGAATTTTCATCCCCCTAATACGTATATTCGACAAGGTCTTTTCTTCACTCTGTATAATCTCAGTCTCCGTACGTTTTACATATATACGTCTATAATCGTACATTACCGAGGTCGTGCTCGCTCGGCCAAGTAATCGTTCACGCGATACCTCTCTTTTATTCCGCTAGATTTAAATAATATTCACTTTAACGGATTTTAAAACGAGTTTCATTATTTTTTCTCATTTCCACGGTAATTCCTGTCCTCCTAGGAAATATATATCGCCTGCCCTCTCCCCCCCCCCCCCCTCCGCTTTCT
>JAPYZI010001961.1:0-27201 GCA_030523105.1 Ophioninae sp. A BG-2022a | reverse complement strand
TGGTCCAACTTTAAAATTCTGTCAAAAATCTAAAAACCATCGGATTTTAATTATTAAAAAAGCATTTTGAAGAGAAAATTATAACAAAGAGATCGAGCACAGGGAGGAGTGTCAAATCCTAAAGGAAAAAAAGTTATCCACGATTTAGTGAAAAACTTCTCTGTCCCAAAAATAAAAAAATCGGTTTGTAGCAACGATCGACGATCCGCCGTGTTCACTACAGTCGATATAGTATATTATCCATAATTACCGCTATTCTATCGAGCGAGATCTTTGGAATCGTATTTACTAAAAAAAAATCGATCTTTGGAGAAACCTGTCGAAGATAAATCCCGGCAGAGGTAAAAAATGGCAAACGTTTGTTTGTAGTAATCATAAAATTGTACGATTCATTCGCAGAGCGATTCTCTAACGATTTAATTCATGAGAAAATTTTGCTGCAACGATAATTTGGCCGGCGCTTATTTTTTAAATTTTAATAAATGTGGCAAATTACGAGCCGTCCATTTTTTAGCAAGAACAGACAAATGATTATCCGTTGTTGAAAAATTAAAGCGAGCTTATATGTTTAAATAATATCCGTAATTCTTCGCCCGAAAAGTCGAGTAAAAATAATTAATAATAATGATATTATGAATTATATTATTAGCAATAATATTTTACGAATAAGCAAACATTAAATTAAGCATTAACGATCCAGCGTTTCTAATTATCAAAATAATAATTATTATTAAAAGAAAAACATAAACAATAAACATATATATATATATATTTTTCGTTAGATGTCAAAAATGCGATGTGCCAATATACGAAAGCATCAAACCGGAAGAATGGTACCGAATCGTCACCGTGCAGTTTCTCGTGAACGGAGGTGATGGCCACGTCATAATTGCTGATAATCATCGAAATCACAAAGTCGGTAGCGTCGACATAGATGAATTGGTCAACTATGTTGAACGCATGAGTCCCATCATTCAGGGCATAGAGAATCGCGTGGTAATGCGAAATTCATAGATTTTCGAAAATCGAAAGTTAACGACGAAACCAAGATATTTATATATGTATAAATAAAATAAATCGTATTATTAAATTCGATTTGTTCGAGATTTTTATTATTTTTTTTTTATTTTCAAATATTAAAAAAAAACATTATTTCTTTCCATATCATATTTTGATATTTCAATCGAGACGATTCCAAACTTGAAAAATGCGTCGATATTTCTGGTCGGTGGGTTTTTCAAGGACTCACTCGTCGACACGCTGCAGAAGAGCCATAGCTGAGTAACATTTGCTAATGATCTGCGGAGGTATGAACGATTTTTTATCATTTTATTTGGTTCGGTTGAAATCACGTGACGTATGAGTGCGAGGGAGACAATTTACGTTGTCTAAACGAGATTTTTCAAAGAATAAATATTTTCAACCCTCAAATTTCTATATAATTTCTGTATAATAATTTTTATTGTAATTAAATAATTTTTTACTCGCGTTCATAAATGTGGCGGAGGACACTTCGGTGACGTAACCAACGCGAATCTTAATGGGCCTCTGTCCATTGCACATAAGTATGTTCAGAGACTTTTTGAAAGATTTATCCGCGAGGTACCAGTCCGAGCGATACGCGGACAATGAGATCATCTCACTCTGAAAGCGTATATCGATTTTTATTTATTTTTCCTCATTTATTTGTGAGGTGAAAAAAATAACAAAAATAAAAATCCGTTGTGACGATCAGAGCGAAAAATAAAAACACTCATAAAACGCAAAAAGATCAAGGTTAAAAATAATGCAGTTGAAAGAGGTTAAGTTTAAAAAAAGTTTGGTTGAAAAAATTGGAAAAGCATTAAGAAGAAACGATTTATAATAATTTATATAGAAAAAATATATAGTATATATATCTTAAAGATATATTAATAAATTTATAAGATATATTAGATACATTTTAAATAATAATATACATAGAAAAATTTATAATAAAATGGCACCTTGGCAATAATATCCGTTCCGAACCAGCAATAAAGAAACAGCTGGAACAAAGCGCACAGAAGTAAGCTGCCATGTTGAATAAGTTCGTTGTTGCTCAGATCGCGTCCCTGCACTTGTGAAAGAAAATTCTAGTTAACACTTCGCTTCTCGTACTCGCGTTTGCGGATTGCGAAAAATATATGATTTCACTTGCATCGATTATTTGAAAACCGATCATCGTTATCATCACGAGACTCGAGGCGAATTGCAGCAGCAAGGTGTGACCGAATATATCCTGTAGGAGGTTTACGTATCTGAGAAAATTCGAAAAATTTTACTTATCGCAAAATCATTCAGCACCAGATATGAAATCAACTTTCAACGTTGAGTTATTTGTTAATTTGGATTAATTCGGTTGGACCGTTTCGAGGTTAGGATTTTGACCGGCTGCCATTTTGTGTTGCTGCAGACGGCCATTTTGAGTCGACGCGGACGGCCATTTTCTGTACGCGCAAAGTTACCTGAAAATGTGCAAATGATGCTCGATGCAAATGTGCAATTCCTCGAGAGGTGAGATGGTCCATTCTTGCACTTCCGTTCTTCGAACGCACTCGATTTTGGTGCTGTTAAAATCTTCGTATCTGCCGATGTAATTTTCATCTTGGATGTAGCGCTCTCCGTTGTAGCACAACGTTAATCGTTCCTTGAGTAGATCGAGCTGAGTCCCGAGATGAATGAGGAAAACCATGAAGAAGGAATCGAGACAGGCAACGGAAGATGCGATGTAAAAAAAGGTCATCTCGTCGTAGAGAAATAGAGACCAATAGAAGATGGTATTGTTCATTCGTACCGGTACAATCGGACTGATTTGTGAAGTTCATCACGTGAATTTTTAACTCATCCGTGTAAATAGTAACAAAAAAAATTAATAAAATATATACATACGTACCTATAATTATTTACAAGATCACGATGCATAAAAAATTAATAGCATAATTTATATACTCAAATAACTTCGTTCTGATAATAAATGAACATTAATCTGTCGTATAAAATTTTATGTTAATATATCACATTATATTAACTATTATATTTATTTGTTCTATTGATTCATTGATTGATTAATATGGATATTGATTTTTCTCTTATTATAATTATATTAAAGTAATATATTATATATATTATTATATCGATTATTGTCAGAAGTAAAAATGTTACATTAATTGCATAATTATTTTTTAAACATAATATAAATATAATAAGTTTAATTTAATATGGTATATTGATATCATGATTTTTAATTTTCAGTTCTTTACTTTAAAAAAAAAGTTGTTTTACCTGAGTGGCAACATATCCAAGTTTCCTTTGTAATAAATTAAAATTTTTCCATAAGTGAAGAGCCCATACCAGAACACCATGAGTATAAATGTGAGGCTGAACAATTTGCAAACTCGTATTGTCGAAACAACAATTTCCTCGCGACGAATGGCTTCCGAAAATTTCAGGAAAAGTTGCGTTATCAATTTTTTATTCGTATGAAATAAATATCGAACTAAAAAAAAACTTCAAAAATCGTATATATTTTGCAAAATTGAACAGCAACGGTTTCGTACCAAATGTTCGATTACAAGGTATTCGTCTTTCGTAATTGAGCAAGTCGATGACTTCCTCGATGTCGGATCGACGTCGCCACAGATTTACGATTTTTATCAATGTCGATGTCATACCAGTGACTATAGTGAAGTGCTGAGTGAACATAACCATGTTGTTCCGATTTTTCCACGCGTTCATCACTTCTCCCATTGTTTGCGGTATACCCGCTAAACAAAATAATCCGATCGAGTACCAAGTGTACAAAGGATTTCTTTTGCTGTTCTTCGGATGTGGATTCCACAGTCCTATTGTTAATGGCGAATTAAAATTTTACAACGATTCATCAGTATTCAATTTTTCCCAAATTTAGGGATTATTTAGTAACTTTTTTTTAGTAATTTTTTTTTATTTTATTTTTGTATTAATTCATTTTTTTTACATTATTTCTAGCAATTCCTTTTTTGCCATTTTTGATAATTCGTTTTCTCGTAATATTATTAGTATCAGTACCTACCCAGTTTATCTCAAATTTAGTGATTATTCAGTAACGTTTCAGGTATGCGTTTAAGTATTATTCCTAATTCACGTTAAAAAAAAGAAACTCAAAATCGATGATTATCATAATCGAGCATTAGTGTATTTTAAAACCATTAATTTTTATTTCATCCATCAATGTGTACTTCTTCAATAGTATATTTTTTTAAATTTCAACACGTTAAATAAAATCTTCTATTTCCATTTTTATTAAATTCGATTTTGTCAAAATTGAGCTTGATTAATTTTCGTCATAAAAAAATCTCACCAAATATAGCCAAACTTCGAATGTTGAATTCCAAGTAATTGTCATCCAGTCGTAACACCGTCATTTTTATTATTGATTTTTTCTTTTACAAAAAATTTATCGCGTTTTCGTAATTTTTGGTTTAGACGAAAGTCGCGACGCGAGGAGCTTCAAAACCCATCCGTACTCGAGTACGTACAACGAGGAACTACTGACGGACGATCGTGTTGGGTTGGCTCTCGGAACTTTTCGTAAATAATGCAAAAACGAGATAACAAGAAGGGAGCTCGTTCTCAGAGTTTGGAAGTTGGAAAAGCACGCGATACGGAATTGATTGTGGGTTTTAGCAGTCCACCGTCAATGGCTGATAAATTATTACTGAGGGTAATAGAGAGGAGGACAATCGAAGCTGAATCGCATGTGCGTTTCATGACTATTTCATAACGCTCGTTCGTCCATCGACATGCATATTGCATCCCGTTTGACGTACTCGTTTTTCGCACGTAATCCTGGACGATCCTATTTTTTTCTTTTTTTTCCCACGATCGCACCGCCTCCGGAATAAATTACAGTACACGATTGTAATACATCCCTGAATTCCCTTTTTTTATCTGCTAAACGTTTCGTAACTTTTCTTCGGTTTGTGCGTCTGTGTGAATTTTTTTTTCTTTCAATCTTGCAGTCGAACGAAACTCCCATTGCGAGACGATCGAAACCGATTTTGACGGTGCATTCGTTGGGATAAGTATTTTGGAGTAATTCATACGAATCGCTACTGTAATTTTCGAGTAAAATCATTTTTTCTTATACAAAATAATAAAAATGTTGTTTATTGGAAACATAAAAATTTGGCTGTTTGATAATTATTTTGTTGTTGTTAATAATAATTTTTTGTCATATCTTCTGTTATTATTTCACAAATAAAATTATTGTGTAAATTATGAAATTCTATAAATAATAATTGTTTTTATGTAATGATAAATGATATTTTTATTATTTTTAGACTATGCATAACGATTAGAGGATCTCGACGTTTACAGGCGATTTTCAGAAGACCATAATTTGACAAAGAATGGTCGAAGGCCAATAAAAAAAAGCAAATTGAAGCTTGGAGTCTCTAATTTCGAGATGTGTAGGTTAAACATTTTTATCGATGACAATTTTTAAGTAAACTCAAGAAAATCAGCACAAGAAAAAATTTGAGAATTTTTGCCCGTCTTCGAAGTGTACGGGCTTAGGTAAATTTTTGTCAGCAATCCAACCATTAAATTATAAGAAATCGAAATAATAAATGATATTAATAATTCAATGAATAATTAAAAAATAATAATTACACATGTATACAATTAAGCAATACCAAGTTTTTATTTAATTTTCAGCTAGGTCCTTCGATGAATTAGTAAGTTTTGAGAATCGAAACGATTCAATTGCGACAATAATTATGGATAAATACAATTAGTGACAAAATGTATTTTTTTTAAATTGTTTACTCGAAGAAATACTTATGCAGAGATTTGTAAATGAGACGCTTCCACGATTTGCTTCCAAATAGAATCAGCCTCAGATCCATTTTAGACTCCATTTTGGATCGTCCTGTTTTTCAACTTCCTGGATAGGTAGTTCGAGATTGAATCATTCGTAGACTTGATTCAAAAGAGCCATGAACGAGTAACACTTGCTTATTATCTGTGCATTGTTATAAACATATTATCGAGAGTTTTACTAGCATCAAAATGGAAAATCGTTTACTAAATATAAATAAATGAAATAAAATAAATAAAATTAAAAAAGCAAATGTTATTGAAAAATTCATTTAAAAAAATGGTGCTACGAATCGGCAGGTGTACTTGCCATCATGAACGTTTGAGATGACAAATCGCAAATGTAACCAGCTCGGAATATGATTGGTATTTGACCGTGCTGAATAAGGATACTCAGAGATTTCTTGAATCGGATGTCAGCATCGTACCATTCCGTGTAATATCCGGAAAGACTGATCGATTCGCTCTGAAATCAAACGCGTTTGGAAAAATCACTAGATTTCGAGCTTTTTTCGATTTCTATATCGATAATCATATCTATGCAATCGATGCTAAATCGAATTATCGATTGCGAAAAAAATGGTTTCGCAGGTGAGTTCTATAACTAACAATTTTTTTTTATATAAAAAATATTATTTTTTAAATAACTAAAAACTTATAAACTCACAAGAAATTAATTTTTTTAATAACAACATTTTTATTTGTTTCATAAAACAAATTAATTTTACTTTTTCCGTCTCACCTTTGAAATAATTCCCGTGCCGAACCAGCAGTAAAGGAAGAGTTGAAAAATTGCGCATACCAGAAAGTTAACCGATTCGAGCAACTCGTTTCCCTTTAAATTCTGATCCTTCATGAAAAATAATTAAGTCGTTTTTTTTTTCTCTATTTCGTTTGTTTATCGATCGATCTTTATCATTTACTGTTAATTAAGTTCAACATCTGACGAATACTTACGCCAAATATTTGAAAACTGACCATAGTGATGATCGAAAGGCTCGTGCCGAACTGCAGAAGCAACGTACGACCGAATATATTTTGAACGAGATTGGAATATCTGCGAGAGATTCGTGGGGCACGAGATTACTAGAGATTGCTATAGATTATTAGGGATTACGTAACCATTAAACCCCATTAACTCATGTTTTTGGTATAACCACAAATAACCCTGTAATTATAGGATATTTGACATTATAACCTCAAATGATTCTCGTAACAGCTCATAACCTCGAATAACCTAATTATAGGATTTCAGACGTTACGTAAATCAATTTGAAGGTTATTAAACCCCATAAAGTCATAAAGTCGCGATGGTTTAAAAAAGATTTCGATTTCGATTTCAACCATGCTACCACTCAGGTTATCCTTAATACGCCAGCAAACTCGTAAGATTGTTTACCTCAATATCGTTTGATGATGTTGTATACACATGTGCAATTCGCTAATGGAATCGACGGAGGATTCTTCAAGAATGGATCGACAAACGGTCTCGATTTTGAGATCGCTGATGTCATCAATCGTTAAAGCTTCAACTGGATTTTTCGTTTTATTGGATCTGTTTGGGTTTGTTTGGGTTTGCCAACAAGACTCGAGGCGTTCTTTCAAGAGATCCAACTGTGCACCAACGTGTATTAGGAATACCGAGAAAAAGATATCGTGACAGGTAGTGCAGCCGGCCACGTAGGAAATGGTAATTTTATCAATGAGGAAATACAGCCAGTACGAGGTGGAGTCATTCGCGCCGAGTGACCATACTGGGCTGAAGATCGTAAGCAGATCGAGCTTGCGATTAGGTATTGCAATTGCATTAATAATCGCATGCAATTAATTAAACATTCTAATTTGGCGTTGAATTACCCGCTTGACAATTTATCCATACTTCCTCTGGTATAAATAAGAGCTCTTCCGTAACTGAAGGTACAGTACCAGATCACCATGACGATGAAAGTCGAACTGAACAATTTGGAGGTTCGTATTGCTGAAGTTATTATTTCGTCGCGATAGATCGCTACAAACACACTCCATTAATACCTTCGTATTAATCGTTAATTAGCATCATTAATTACGGTATCTGATCATTATTAATGGTGGCATCATGGGCATCATGGTTATTAATGACGATTAATTAAGGAGGCTAATTAACAACAGTAATAATCATTAGTTATCACAGCTAAACGATTTTAATAGTAACAATTAATTAGCACAGTTCAGTGACATTGATAATATTCATTAATTAACAGAGTTATTTATCATTAATATTAAGCATTAATCAGTGTAGCTTATTAATATTAAAAATAAATATCAATTAACGCAACTAATCAATTTTAATAATAACTGTTGATCAGCACTGTTAATTATCATTCATTATTTCGTTCAATAATCTATAATTAATTATTAATTGTTTGGATTAATTGTTTTCAAAATTATATTTTTTTGTTTGAGTTTGTTTTGTTTCTTTGTTGTGTTTGTCAAATACAATTAATAATATTGTTCAGTAATCTATCACTAATGGTTTATATTTAAAGTAATTATGTTTTTAATTGTATTTTTCAATCGTAAGAAATTGTCAATTATAATTCATCAGCACAATCAATAATAAACAATTATAATAAGCGCAAAGATTCCCTATTCCCAAAATTACCAAATTTTCGATTGCAAGGTTGCCGCCTCTCCCAATTGAGCATATCGCTCGTCTTTTCGAGTTCGCTCCTTCGTTGGCTCAGACTAACGATTTTTCCAAAAGTACTGATCATCGCCGTGACCATGGTGAGGTGTTGGCTCAGAATGCTCAAATTTTTTCGGTTTTTCCAAGTGTGAAGGACTTCACCGAGGCTGGGTGGGAACGCGAGAACGATCAACAATCCAATCGTGTACAACGAGTACAAACGTTTTTTCACTGATTGCTCCTGGTCGTAGGGATTCCACATTCCTACTTAACGCGCTCCAAGAATCACAGGAGAAACACGAAAAATACAACTCGCTGGTTAAAGTCGAGAGTATCCGCTTTTAACTTGGATGGTAATCTGATAGAACTGGTAACTTCAATTGGCCGATAAATTCGTCCATTATTGCATCAGGTTGAAGGTTAAGTTTTTCAGCTTACCGAATATCATCAAGAGACGAAAATACCAGCTCAGATAGGACTCGTCGAGGGACAACGTTGCAGTCTTCATTTTTGTTGTTTTTGATCGGTGATCCAGGAATGGTTAAACCTCCTGTAAATCTTGGCGAGCCACTATTTTCCAATGCGTGATTTTCGATGCATCTGGTCAACCAAAAATTCTTACGATCAAAGGTGTTCCGATAATAGTCCGTGTAAAGTTGCGAGACTTGATGACCAATTTATATTTCTCTTCGCAGCTATTTTTAGAACATTCGATAATTTTTCAATAACCAATCGTCAAATTGCGATTTTCTTTTCCACCAACTTTATTACCAATCGTCCATTTGGTAATAAAGTTTAATTTGGACAAAAATTTCACGTTATTATATGAAGGATGTAACGAGGGAAGAGTAGTTTTAGATAATTATGTTTTATTATCAAAATAAATACAAATTAATCGATCGTTTTATCAGAAACAAAAAATCTCTCAATTATTCTATACGTTGATTATCAAAATAAATAAAAATTGATCAACCGATTTACTAAAAACAAAAGATCTCTAAGTTTGTTTATACGTTGACTTTCAATTGACCTTTTTAGACCTCCGACACATTTTTAAAAGCCCTTTTAATCACTCAGCTATTTTTCGTTTATTCGATCAAAATCTTACTATATATCGTTTTCTATGCTGGATTTGTCAGAGAACGAGGACATCGCGAGGGATCGACTGCACTCGAAGTACTGATGGTGATCGCCATGGAATCTTTTTTTCCCCCAAGCAACTTTATTTCAATAAATAATGACAACAACTTTATTTCAATAAGTAATGACAGAGATAACAAGTTTGACGATCCACCGTGAAGACGAAAGAGGGCTTGAACGTACACGCGAACGGAAATAATAAGATGATTGCAGGTTGGCCGTTGTCTCTTTTGGAACTTTCTGCCTCAGTGATGCACCGGTGCGATGGGAGGTGGTGTCGTCTCGTGTTTTTTTGATGAGCCACTCGTCCGGGCACACTTGTATCGTTGCCAATATCAGCGGAATCCATATTTGACCATATTCTTCGTTACCTTCTTCCCTCTTCGTTCGCCGATCAAAGTAATAGATTCCCACGTATTTCCCAAACGGCTTTTCGATATTTCACGAATGTCAATCAGACAACGTAGAATTCATAGACGAACTGGTGTCTTTTCCTCAAATTTATCGAATCGAAAAAAATACCCTCATTAATAAATGATTCATTCTATTTTATAATTATTTCTTACATGAACTTAATATTTTCTTCTATAAAGAGCAACATTTTCCTTTTCAGAAACTACTATAGAAAAAAAATTTCCCATAATTTTTACTGACGCTATATTTTTTTGTAAAAAAAAGAGATTTTTTTCTCCAGTTGCTCAATATTTGATTAAAAAAATATATAAAAAATAGAAATAATAACGAAACAACTATTTTCCCTCGAAAAGTATATTCAAAAGATAAACCATGAATTTTTGCAGATTTTTTCATAAATAATTGTGGGTGTTGTATCGCGAAGACAAAAACGACCCAGGTTCACGGGATTGAGAAGCCTGAAGTACCATCATGGATTGGGGGTTAAGTACGTGTACGTATATTTATTTTCAAACGTTTTTATATTAAAAATTCGTGATTGGGAGTCGGTGAAGAAAGTTGGGTCATGATCGGCGATTGGTTGTTACTTTCCCGTGTAATAGTTGGCCTTGACGAAGGGCATTTTCGTGACGGTCGCTTTGTAAGTTTTGCCTCGTACTTCGACCAACACCCCGCCACCATTTTGGGCCAAATCGGGTGGAACGTATCCCATCGCTATGGGACGACCGAGTGTTGGGCTTGGACCACCGGAAGTCACGTGACCGACTCTTTCACCTTCCGGTGTAAGAATTGCCGCGTTCTCACGCGCTGGTGGACCACCTTGACTCAGCATCAAACCTATCCTCTTCTTTCTCACTCCTGTCTTTATCTGCTCGAGTATGACGTTTGATCCCGGAAAGTTTTTTTCGGCTCTGCGTCTCTTTGCTGTTCAAAGAATCAAAAAGTAATGTTTTTTTTAATCTTTCAGCTTCTATACTAGGGAAGTTGGTATTTACTAGTAAGAACTTAATAGTAAGTTGTTACTACGTAGGAACTTAGTGTTTACTAGGAAATTACTAGTAAGTTGTTACTAGAATGTTTTTACTTATTAGTTCTTCAGTTACAAACAAAAAACCGCTATTTTTTTCTCAAGTATGACCCCAAAGTTGGTATTTAGGTGCAGTCAAAATTGGTTCGACAATTAAAATTTTAGTGGTCAGTGAGTAAAACGGGAGTTTTTTTTTATTTTTGGGATAATTACCAACGAGCCACGTAAGAGCAGCCTCTACAGGAGTTGTTTCCTCGTTTATGTCGTGTCCATAAAGACAGAGACCAGCCTCGAGTCTAAAAAACACCATGAGGATTGCTTGGATATATAATCGAATGACAGGAGATTGACTCACGCAATCCAAGGCCAAATAACTAACCTCAAACTATCACGTGACCCGAGACCCGCCATTTTAACATCCGTATTGTCCAGCAACATTTCGATCAAGCTTCGCGAATGTTTCGCGTCGAACGATATCTCGAAACCGTCTTCACCCGTGTAACCGCATCGCGTGATTCTCGTCTCGATATCTGATATTTTTTCCTCTATGCTGTTCATGAATTTGAGCTTTGTCAGATCAAAATCTACCAGTTGCTGAAGTACACGCGCGCTTGTGGGTCCCTGCAACGCGACCAGACCTCGTTCCAAGGGGTCCAGGTGTTCCAGTTCAACTATCTTTCCAATCCTTCGGAAATCCTCCTGAAAACAAAGGTAGAGTTCTTGAAACGACTTCCGGTTCTCGGACGAGGTTCCTAGACGAGAGAAACTTGAGGATCAACTTGAGGAAAGATAAAAAGATATTTTGCCAATGTTTGCTTCGTAATAACTTCGCAATCATCGGCATATGTATTTTGATCCATATTGTGGATCAATGTACTGAATTGGGTTCTTTCGCTTGAGTTTGGGCTTGTTTGGGTTTCCTTGATTGGATTTTTTGTTCAAGTTTGGGTTTGGATTTGTTTGTTCAGGTTTGGGTTTCCATATTTTTGATTGGGTTTGGGTTCGCTTTCAAAGATACCACGATTCCACATGGTTTGGGTTTGGATCTGTATAGGTTTGTTTGTTTAGGTTTGCGTTTCTTCGATCAAATTTGCAAATGAATTTGGTTGTTTGTGTTTGGGTTTAGATCTGTGTGTTTGCGTTTCTTCTCTCGGATTTGAAATTGTTCATTTTTTCGTATTGGTGTATTTGTTTATGTTTGGGTTTGGATTTGTTTGTTTGAGCTTAGGATGACTTATTCGAGTTTGGATTTGCTTGCTTGGGTTTGGCTTTATTTATTAAAGTTTGGATTTGTTTATTTTTGATTTGAGTTTATTTATTTGAATTTGGATTCGCTCGTATTAATTTGGCTTTAAGTGTTTGGGTTTGTTCTCTTGAATTTAGGGATTCCTTGTTTGGGGTTGGATTCAGGTTTTGAGTGAACCCAACACCCAAAGTCCGGGTTACATGTGCGCTTACTTTTCGTTCATTGAGGAGCAACGAATCCTCGTCCCTGCGACCAGCATTGGACACAACGAAGTAGCTATCGTCGTCGTCCTTCGTGATGATCAGGTCGTCCAAAATGCCCCCATTCTCGTTCGTGAAGACCGTCAAACTCGCGGCACCTCGAGCTAGATTTTTCAGATCCGCGGTCGTCAGTGATTCCAAATATTCAGTCGAGTTTCGGCCCGCCACTTTGGTCTGCATCATGTGACCAACGTCGAACAGGGACGCGTGAGTTCTCGTGTGCTGATGCGATATGGCAATCGCGTCGCGGTATTGAACCGGCAGCAACCATCCGGAGAAATTCACTATTTTGCCTGATCGTCCATGTCGAGAAGTGGAAAAACGATCACTGAGGAGCAATTTACACTATGTTTGACAAAAGCGTGCACGTTTGCGTTTTTTTCTTGAAAACTCTTAGACGCGGTCACCCATTAACGTTTGTTGTCCAAAAAAGACGCTAAGACTTATTTCGGTGAACGAAAAGCTTCGATAGCAATCGGAACGTCATTTATTTTGGCTAAGCTTCCTTTTAGACATTTTCTGCCATTGATCACATTTTGGTTTATCCAGGCCCATAGACTAATCCCATTTCAACCCGTGGGTCGTTGTTGCTTGGCTCAAAATTTCATTGCGGAATTTCTCGAACGTATAATTATTTAATGATAATTAAAAAAGCAATAGATAAAATTACTTAAACCATTTTAAATTAATAGGTCAAATTAATTAATTAGTAATGATTCAATCATAATTCAATAATTAATATTAATTAATCAATCATGTATTTTACTTTATAACGATTTTCTACATGAAAATAATTTTATTTTTCTCCAAAGAGAAACTTTTTTCCTTTAAAAAACTGCTATTGAAAAAATGTCCCATAATTTTAACCTATACCATATTTTTTTTGAAAAAAAAAAAGTTTTTTTCGCTCGTTGCTTATTATGCGATGAAAAAGATATATTAAAAATAAAAAAGAAGAGAATCAACTATTTCCTTTTGAAAAGTATATTCTAAATATAAACTCTGAATTATTGCAGAATTTTTTATAAATAATTATGGGCGTGGTAGCTCGAAGACAAAAACGACCCAGGTTCACGGGATTGAGGTGTCTCAATTATCATCACCAATTGAGGCTTAACTATGGAGAGCAATAACTGGATCGATGATTACCATTATTTTCGACGTGCAAATCGTACAGACAAGTTTTCCTCGGCTCGCTATTTCCGGTGGAAAATCCGCGCTGTCTTCGCTGCGAATTCGACTGGAAGGTTCGACGTTCGATGAACTCAAGTGGCTTTTCGGATACCTCGATAATCCCGGATCTCAACGAATTTCCGAAACGAAACATGATCGCCTCGTCCTCTCGGACGGTTTCACGAAAACTGATTCGAATTTTCGTTTCCTCCTCGTAAAACCGAATAGCGTTTACGACACGCCACAGCCAACCCGAGATAAACGTTGGGGGGGGGGGAAACGAAGACAAGCTCTTCGAACGCTTATCGAAATATTTTTGTTTGCGTGCAGAGCGAAAGGTCATAAGAGTCAGTAAAAAAGAAACACAGTGTTGGATTTAACGTTGTAGCGAGATCGAAGAGAATTTTTCCCCTCTCCCCTTTCTCATCTTCCCCTCCCCCATTTTTGTTGATAAAAAAACCGTTACGACTATCGGCTTTCCCAGTTTCGAAGAGGCGTCAGGCGACCGCAAGCTTCACGAGACCTCGAACGACTTTCGAAATAATTGTTTACCCTTTTTTCTTCCCGTTGTTTTTTTTTTCCCTTCGAAAGGTCACGACTTCTCGCCAACTCTCGATGGGCGATTTATTCAGCCGTAGAAACATCGTAATTTTTTTCGTCTTTCGACGCGCGAGTACGTTTACCCAAACAACGTATAAACAAAAAAATATAAACAATTTTATTCGTTTTCTGCGCACGAGAAATCGAACGAAGAAAAGAAATATATCGAATGAACTGAAAATTAAAAAATAAACAAAAAAAAGAACGAATATTTTGATTTCAAAACTGCGAATGTATATACTTGACGTTTTATTTGTTGATAAACACATGAGAAGGATACAGAGGAACATCGACATGAGTTTTATCGTCTAAAATTGTTTTTCTTCGTCTTCCCGTTCTTTTCTTTACAATATACATATGTATATATATATATATATACATATATGCATATACATACATATATATACATATAGATGCGTATTTATATATATATATATGTATATGTATATGTATGTATAGTATAAAAGACAAAAAGCATAAGTTTTTCACGGGATTGTTTCTTCTTCTTCATTTTTTTTTTCATCTTGTTTTTTTTTTGTTTTCGTGTTTTTCTCTTTTTGTTTCTCGTAAATCTCACTCAACACATCTGTCGTTTGTTCAGCACGCTCTTTCGGTCATCTAATATCCTCGTTCGGGACGATTGGGAGGGTGGATTGTAAGGGAAAAGTGGGAACGGGTTTTGGTTTTTTTTGTTTTGTTTTTTTTTTTGTTTGTTTTGGGGTAAACGCTCCAGTCAACATACAATGTACAATGATTATGGCTTCTGAGAATCTATTCTAAGAGCTCTCAGTAGCGCATTAATTATTACCGATAATTATAATTTCGCCTAGAATTTCGTCATCTTATTTTCTTCTCTCGTATTCTGCGTCGCTCGGTTTCTCTCTTTCTTTCTCTTGCTTTTCTCTCTCTCGATCTCACTTTTTCTCGCTTTCTCTCTCTCTCTCTTTCTGTTTTTCTCTTTCTTTCTCGCTTTTTCTCAATTAGCTCCGTCTTCAATTTATTATACTCGACTTAAGCCTTAACTATACATAATCACGACTCGAATACGTTATATCATCATTTCCGTATATAGATACAATTTTAAAACCTTCTCTCGTTTTTTTTTCTGTTTCTCTCTTTCTCTCTCTCGCTCTCTCTCGCGTTCTCTCGCCGCCTAATTCGCCGCACGCTTTACACATTATACTCACAATTAATAATAATTAATATTATCAATAATCGTTTGTTTCTGTATTTTTTTTCCTTCTTTTTTTTTTTGTTTAGGTCGTCATCTTCATCGATATATTATATTAACGCGTGTATAATTTATAAAATGAAAATAGGTACAATTTTGGACGCTCTCCTTGGTTTGCTTCCGTCTTTCTCTCGTTATGTCTTTTTTTTTTGTTCGTTTTGTTTTTTTTTTCTTCTTTTCTTTATTCCTCAAAAAGATGCTCCGAAATGTGTCTTCTTTTATGTTTTACTTTTATTTTCTTTTTTCTTCGTCGATTTAATTGTCGAGTTTCGCCTAGTAATGCCCATCGATTGCGATTTTAGTCCACTTGGTAGTTCAATTTTGCGCTCTCATAACCCTCTCTCTCATTCACTTTCATTCCCATTCACGGTTTTTTTTTCGTTTCGCAAATAAACGTTTCACTTTCGCACTATGAAGTGTATGCTCGTGTCTGTGTGTATTTATTATTTTTTCTATTCGAGTGTAAATTTCGGACATACGTATTTTTTGTTTCAATTACTCTTGAAAATTCGCCGCATACAATCGTCGCGCTTAAATTCCATCTCTCTCTCTCTCTCGCTCTCGTTAATTTCTAAGACCTTAATTTTAGAACGTTGCTTCGTCGTTGCTCCGCAGGGATGCCCCACCATGCGTCGATTCAATAATTTCCTTTAAAAATCGATCCAATAATTTCCTTCGGATCACCAAAATTATCAGCGCGTAACCTTAATTCCTAACAATCGTATTATCATTAGTTCCCTTTTTTATTTTTCTTCTTATTAATTTCGAGTTTATATTTCATTTTTTTTTCCCCACCGAAATTCATCAGTCCTATGTAATATTTACAATACTCGATTTTTTAAAATTATCTTTTACGACTAAAGAATTTTTGGATTTTTCTTTTCCTCGCGTCTGGGGATTTGAAGGGCTCAGGGGGGGGGGGGGGGGGGCGGCTGGCTTATCGATACTTTAGTTGCGTGTTTTACGAT
Source organism: Ophioninae sp. A BG-2022a (assembly GCA_030523105.1). Taxonomy (NCBI): domain Eukaryota; kingdom Metazoa; phylum Arthropoda; class Insecta; order Hymenoptera; family Ichneumonidae; species Ophioninae sp. A BG-2022a. The sequence goes on along the minus strand of JAPYZI010001961.1, from coordinate 10,597 downwards.
TATTAACGAGAACTTTCTTTTCGTCTCTGCCTTTTTTTTTTGTTGCGGGATTGGGCAAGGGAAATCGACGATGGATCAACGGCCACCTTGCGGAGCTCTTACGAAGCTTGGAAATTTTTTACTCGCCATTTCTTCCGTTTTTTTGTTCATTCGGCATTTTTTAAATCTCGCGATTCTTAACTAACTACTACGTAGTCCTAATCGTTTATTCAATCACTGCGGCTTGTCTCTCTCTCTCTCTCTCTCTCTCTTTTTCTCATTCGCATATATTTCTTCACTTTCGCTTCTCTCGTTCGCCGAAATATATATATATATGTATTTATATATATAATTGAGTTTTTCATTTTCTATAGCCTAAATATTTTGTTTTTGTTTCTTTTTCTCTCACTCTCTCACTCTGAATTCTCTTTCACTCGCACGTGCAATCGCTCTTTCATTTTTTTTTGTAACTCCAAAATGTATCTTCACAAAAAGTCCACGTCAAACCGTCTCACAATTTCAGGGAGTACCTATTTACAAAAAAAAAAAAAAAAAAAAAAAAACTAATCGATGATGGAATATCTCATACCGTTACAAATTTCGGTGACGATCTCATCCAGTTTTAAATTCATGGAAATAAATATATACGCAACGAAGAACTCTTTTGCCCTTTTGTTTTTTTTTTTTTTTGTTGCCTTTACGTTTCTCGATATAATTTTCTGTCTCGTTTCTCCGAAGAAATTTTTCTCTTTCCTTCTCTCTCTCTCTTTCTCCTTCTGTCTCTTTCTCTCTGTGTCTCTCTCTTTCTCTCTAAATACAATTGTGATGTCTCGTATCTTATATACTTTCATTGATGATTCTTCAAATAAGAAAGAATATTTTTCTCTTCGAATTTGGCGACACGATTTTTCGTTCGTCGCGCATTTTTGTTTTCTTTTTTTATTTATTTTTTCGTTTCTTCCCTCACATTTTTCGGTTTCTCACGTTCGAGTACTCGTCAATGAAGAAAAACGGAATTTTTTTTTAACTCGTATTTTCGGAGGCTCTCAGCCTTCGTTGTAACGTCGATTGCGTCGAGCGTGATAAATTCATTGTACGAAATAAAATAGAACATCTTAATTCAATTAAATTTAAATTTATAAAATGAAAAAAAAAAAAAACGAATTAATGGCCCAAAAAAAAAAACCAAAAAATCAGATCGAATCCAAAACCGTACAATCGGGCCTCAAGTGCAACGTGAGCTTCTCGTTAATTGTGCTTTTCCATTTTCCTTCCGTGTTCCTTCGTTTTACTCTTACAATGGAATCCCTCGATATCCAACTAATAATAACTCTGTGCGATAACTCTCGTATGAATTCGGATTCTATCGACCCGCGAGCGTTTCTACTGGCGAATCGAAAGTTACCCAAAAAAAAGAAAAAAAAAACACAACGTTCAAACGTCGTTTTAACGATACGGGTCCTCGTCAATTTTATCCGCCTCCGTTAAACCCATAAATGCACGTGTCCACGAATTTCGACGATACGACTAAACTATTTTATTTCCAGCGCTTTTCTTTCACGATTTTCGAATTGTCATCAATTTTCTTTTCGCCCCCTTCTTTTCACGTTTTCCTTTTTTTTTTTCCATTAATCTCATCCCTCCTCAAATGTTTACGACTCTAAAACGGATGACACACCAAACTAGATTTATCACATCAGGCTTAACAAAAAACCACACGCGAATTCAGGGAGAAAAAAAAATTGCGCAACACGGTCATCTACAAACGTAATAGTATTAATAATTATGTCAGTTATAATAATAATTATTATAATAATAGTAATAGCAATAATAATAATAATAATAATAATAATAATAATGATAATAATAATAATAGTGATAATAGTTTAGTAATAATAGTAATAACTAATAAATGACAATAATAATGATAATGATATCCATGATAATAAACTAATGATCCTTAACACAAGCAATATGGGGGGGTGAGGGGCATTTAACAGTAAGAGTTGGTGGTACTACTACGCAATAATTCCTTAGTAGTTTATCAGCAGCGATTATGGCCGCCCAAACGTACGTACGTTGTTTTTTTTTTTTTCGAACCTCGGTAAAACAAATAAACTTTGTGAGTATACTTCTTTCTTTAAATTTTATTTACGCTCGGAGGAATATTGAAAAAAGAAACGTAATAGTAGTAATATTAATATTAATAGTAATAATATAATAATAATAATATTAATAATAATAGTAATAATGATAATAATAATAATCAATAATAGAAACGAGCGTGATCGACGTCTCGGATTTAAATACGTTTAACATAAATCACTTTAAACAAAATTTACGGGACTACGTAGTTGAGTCATAATTTAATTTATTCAGGCAGAAGCTAACGCGTGAATAGTAACTAAAGAACCGTGTTTAGTGCTTTTCCACTTTATTTTGTTTCGCGTTCGGCAAACTAACGCGGATCGATATACGAATAAAACTGCAATAAAAAAAAATATATATATATATATGTATATATAAATTCCTAAGGATTATTAATCTTGCGTTACGTTTTATCGTTCACTCTTTTTCGATTAAATTTTCATAAATGACTTTCGTTTTTTTTTTCTCGTTGTATTTTTTTTTTTTTATTTATCGATTTAAACCAATTGTGACTAGCAAACATAACCTCGATTCGGGGCTCGCGTACACCGATAACCCGAGCTGCTTCTCGTCGATCGTTATTTTTTTTCTTATCGATTTTCGTATTTCTTATTTTTTTTTTTTTTTATATATTCATTTAAAATGAAATTTCGCGCGTTTTTCGCGTCGAGAATTTTTCGAGCGATGATCGGTGTCCGGGGCAGTATCGAAACGCGGAAATTAAATTGACGAGCATGGAATTGGAAAGTAGTCAAAAAAAACGCAAACGAAGGGCGAGCAATTTTTATGAAAATTTTTGAAGAATATTCATGTTTTTTTTTTGTATTTTGGAATTTATAAAAAAATGGTGGCCGAAAAGTTTTGAAAAGATCCGTGATCACTTTTTGGAGAAAATAAATATAGACATTTTTCATTAAATAATCGAATTAATATGACTCATGTTGAATTAAATAAACAAATTAATACAACCAATTTTTTAATGAAAAATCTTCGAGTATATTTTCGTGTTAACTGTGATCATTAGAAATTCTAATTTAATTTTCAATTATTCATGATAAACCAAAACTTATATTTTTTATTTTATTTAAAAAAATAAGCGATCCATTGAAAATTCACTGAAATTTCGTTGTATAATTTTTATTAAACGTATCGAGGTCTAAAAAAAAACAGTGTCCTTCAATATTGATCGTTGATGAGTTCTAATTATAAAAAAATTGTCAATAATTACTGACGTGATTTGCTCTCCTTACATTTGCATTATTAAAGCCCAACTCTCTTTTTCATGTAACGTGACGAAAGAAATACGAAACGAAAGAAATGGGAACTCGAAAAACTTGAATTACACACGCTCAACAAGATCAGCCGAGTTTGCATTAAAAAACGTTCTAATTATAATGATAATGATTTTTTTTTGAAAATTTTTACGTCGTTTCGTCGAATCTCGATTTACAAAATATTGTTTTCCTCGTGTCTCGTAACGTAGGATAAACGGTAAAAACAAATAATAAAAACGAAAGGGAAAAAGTGGAAAAAAGGAGAATTAACATCGCGAAAACGGAAGTCGAGTATGGTCAGGACCGTAAATCGTAAAAATCTCGTAAAATCTCGGCCAAATCGCGCTTGTCGTTTGACTTTTGTTTGTTTTTACGGTATTTGTTTTTTTACGTTCGACGGGCACGTTCGCGTATATAAATATGTGTAAATATATAAATATATATTTATATATCTATATATGTATAAAATAATGTTCGATAAAAAACAAAAATAATAATGCGATTAATCGATTCGAATAATAATCAATAGTTATAATTAAAAACGTTAGAAGGAAAATGAAACGAGACCCGGGTAGAATCTCGAGACGTGGACTCCGTAATTGCGCTTTTAGTTCGAAAAATTCGAAAAAATTCTTATGGAAATCGTTGGAAATTAAAAACTATAATAATGATCTCGTTAAGGCTCGGAGCCTCTGCATCCGGTTTTTCCTGATTATCCTCTTTCCTCAATTACTCGTGCTCTCCATTTCCCTCTTCCAACCTCGCGTTCAATATTGTTCGCCAGAAGAAACGTCATCGATTCATCCTAAGTTATTATAATCATTGTATATTGTAGTCAACCTTGGGTGATCATTTGATGACCACCATGAACGGTCATCGTCATTCACGAGTGTTATTATTACATCTGCTAAAAACGTTTTCGTAATTTCCCGTTTTTAATATTTTTCTTTAATTATTTTTATTTCGTTCATTTTTCATTGATTAATTAATTTTTTCTCGAACAATTTCCAATTTTCATTGCGATCTGAAACGATTATCGAATCGGGGATTTTTATCGAATGCAGGAATTGATTTTCGTTTGTTATTAATTTTATTTAAAAAAAAGACGATAAGAAAAATGTATTTATATATATATATGTGTGTATTTTAATTTTGTTCCACCCGAGCCCGACGCCCGAATTTTTGGAAGCGTGCCTGCGGGGGCGGGACGTACAAAAGAACAACCGAAGCTTCACAAGATCCATTCGCACACCGCACATCTACTTTCCAAAGAGGTATCGTCTATATATAAGCATAAATTTCACACGTTCGCACGCAAATGTTGACGAGCGTCCGACGACGCGCGTCCGCATTCTCCGTGCGCTCGTTGATACGGATATGCTTATATATATATATATATCTATATGTATTTTGTTAAATCTCGTTCATACAAGGATCGACTCAAGATTCATTTGGTCGCTGCCAAACGAGTCAACGAAAAGAGGCTACATCTCAAACTCGCTCTCTCGCTCTTTCTGATATCAATCTCGTGTGCACGGTCCCGCGTGAGAGTCTCCGCCGTCCGCCATTTGGCGAACGGTGAGACCTGCGCGCGCACTCGAACATCCGCCATTTTGTCGACTCTTAGCTTACCGACGCTCTCGCTACGTTTATTCCTTTTTCTCTCGTGCTGGTTCGTTTTTATGTTTTCTTTTTTTTTTTTTGGGTGACTCTAGGAACCGTCGGTTTCGCACCATCCGTCACGTTGTTTTCAACGGTAAACTTTCTTCGTCTTCTCTCTTCGCGTATTCTTTGTTTTTTTTTTCTTACCGGCATTTGACCATCTTTAAATAAGTACCGATTTCGCCTGCTCCGGCTTGTGGGCCTCGGCTTTGTACCGCTTTTGACTAGAATTGAATTTCGATTTGATGGCTCTTCGATCTATTCTCTTTCTGTCTCTTTCTCTTTATCTCTTTCTCGTTCTTTCTCCATTGATGAATACAATAATTGATGATCTCCCAGCTCTCGTTCGTCAACTTTCGCGTTTCCTTTCTCATAACAAAATGGCGGCTGTCGTGCGTGGCGCTGCGATCGCGGCGCTTGGTCGCTTACGGGACCGGAGGTGCGTCGGTGTATTATGCCCAAAAGGGGACTTTGAACAAACTCAATCGTAAACATCAAAGCGCGCGCGACTGCCGATTTTTTTATTTCCTCCCGATCAGCGATCGCCCTAAGGTTAAACCTTTCGCGACTTTCTCCCTCGACGATCCGTGACGAGGTCGAAAAATTACCGCTCAAGGTCGCCTCTCAAGGTCGATCGAGCCGGGTCGAGTAAAATCGAGCACGGAAGGTCAGCGCGCGTTTTTATTCTCAAATTAACGATAAGATGCGCTGTGTGTCTGTTAATCTGGTAACTAACTTTACGTAAAAATCTGAAATCGGTAAACTTAACGTTCGCGTTTAGACGGATAACGTCTCGACCGGACATCGCGAACCATTTTCAATTTTTATCGAATTATCTCGAATTTTCTTTTATCTTCAGTCATATTGGTTGAAAAATTGTTTGTTTCCGTTTTATTTTTAAGATTTGGAAATTTTTTTTTTCAAATTTTATCGAAATTGCCGAAACTGGATCGTTGATTTGACAGTTCGTTTGTTGTTTTTTTACGTTCTTAACGGTCGTGTCCGGACGATGCGGTTATCCCAACGAAAGAGAAAAAAAATCTATCGCGAACGAACTTGAACAACGCGTATGTGAAAAACATTTTCTTCTTCTTTTTATCCTCTTTTTTTTCTCGATGTTTATAGATGATCTGCACGAAGTGGTTTCTTTTTGTTTATTTTTTTTTGTTTCTTCTCACCCTTTCTCGCTTGCTCTTCCTCTTTCTCTTTCTCTATTTTGTCTTTACGATGAAGGGAGCATGTAGGCTTGTGGGGGATATATATTGTAGTAGGGAAGTTTGTATTGTGTCAAAAGCAATGCCATAAGTGAATAAAACACAAGGCTGTATACTCTTGAAAAGAGACTAAACAAAACATTATTGGGGAATACCCGTGAGACACGTGGCGCCGCGGTGCGGTCGACAGTCAAACTACACTTAATGGTCTTCCCATCCTCTTTTCCCTTTCACTTTCTCTTTCTTTCTTGCCTTTTTTTCTCCTTTAATATTAACCATTTTAATCCATCGAAATCATACTTCGAACTTCCTCGATTGAACTCGATCATTTTATAGAACAACGTTATCCAAGATGGAAGCTATTTTTTTCAAGATGGAGGTAACGTTCTCCAAGATGGATTCGTCGACGTCTAAAATGGAGGCGATGTTTTTCAAGATGGAGTCATCGATGTCTAAGATGGAGGTAACGTTCTCCAAAATGGAGTCGTCGACGTATAAAATGGAGGCGACGTTCTCCAAGACGGAAGTAACATTCTCCAAGATGGAGTCTTCGACGTCTAAAATGGAGGCGACGTTCTCCAAGATGGAGTCGTCGACGACAAAGATGAACGCGACTGTGACTCATCTGGAGATTACGTTTTTCAAAATGGAGGCAACTATGTTTTTCAAGTTGGAAGAAACTCTGTTTTTCAAGACAAAGGCAATTCTGTAACGATCAATCTTCTTTAAAAAATGGAGATGACTCTCGACCGCCGCGCAAAATGTCGCTGATACAAGCTCATCGCGCCACGTGCATTGACGGGCGCCCTCTGCCGGTGATTCGCGTCCGAGCCCCTAGTACCACGCGTTAAAAGTCCCTAGTGAGTGGCTTCGCGATTGTTTAAAATTGGCGCGCGACACATTTTGGCTATGTATATATCGCGCTTCGGCAACTGCTGCTTCGACCTTACATCGCTTTGTATTTTTACGGATAATAAGAATAATTGTACGGCGTTGTGCACGCTCGTTTATGCATGTATAAGGTTAACATTAATTAATTAATGTCGAGTTGACAATGTGGTTACGGTTAATTAATCGGTAATCGTGTTATTTACGTTAAATATGGCCATCAGAATAAGCTTTCCGCAATCGCATTTTCACGTCTCTCGTACCCCTTTCGCGTCTCGTTTTCTATCTTTCCAGTGTTTTTTTTTTTTTTTCATTTTCTTCTCGTTTTTTTTTACTTCGCTCCACTATTTAAATCGATTATACAACTTGTTTACGTTGGCTATCCTACGAACACTTATCACACTTATTAACTTTTTTTTAAAAAGGTTTCGCGTCTCAACCACTCCCACCCTCTTCGTCTCTCTTTTCTCCTCTCGCCCTCATCCGTTCGCTCGGACCGGGAAACCTTTTGGCAAAATCCTGTATTTTTTTTTTCTTCAATTTACTTCCTTTCATTCCTCTTTTTTTCAGCCGAAAACGTCGGAGACAAGGGAAGACTCGAAAGAAATGTATTATTTTCATTAATATTCTTCTTTTTTTTTTTTGGTTTTGGAAGATTCCTCGAAATATTTGGCGTTGAAAAAACTGGAAGTACCGGAGACCCCTCGAGGGTATTTAGTGCAATCGTAAACAAATTCCCGAAGGGTACGTTCTTTCCCACTTTTTTTGTTTTTTTTTTTTTTGGTTTTTTTTTGTGTGTTCGAAAGTAATAAAAAGTCAAAGATTCTGGAAGATAATTCGAAGGGGGATCTCGCTTCGACACTCGTGCTCACCAAAACCCCCGATATTCGTAACTCGACCAGCGGACATTGCGAAAAAGTCACCATGCAACCCCTTAAGTTGTTTATCCCTTTTCTTTCCCCTCGTAACTTGCTTACTCGTTCCACTCGTTGTTGTTAATCCATTATTAATTCTTAATCAACTGCTTAATGCGTTATACTGTTAATTATATACTGTCCTACTTGTAGCAACTACTATTTGTGATGTGGTATACTTCGGAAACTGTTTGTTTTACTGTAACAAAAACAACAAAATAAATACCCTTACGAAGACACTCACTAATCGGATCTGCGCGTTTACTTGCAATTACGCGGCGATTAATAATTATTTTTAACATCCGGAAATAAAGAGATCGTATGTTCCGTGTCGATCATCAAGGAAACGGAAATCGATTATTCACAAACCGTTTATTTTGTGCATTTCGATAAATTGATTAATCAATTATAGTGTTTTTGTTAATAGTTCGATTATTTTGCGCGGTACTCGGCTCGAAGCTCGGACGCGCATGCGCACCCGGATCTCTCCGTTGTTCGGGGGGGCACTCATATTTAGGAGGGGGATTTCAGGGGGGTGGGGGATGTAAAATCAAAATAATTCTCGCGAGCGTAAGCCCGAAGAATATTTTGAAAAGATATTAGGTGCCCTGCCGCGACGTAGCTCCGCGCTCGAATCCTTCGTTTCAATTCCGGATTGAGGTTAGCCGGAGCGTCGTCGACGCGGGCTCGTATTCTTTTTTTTTTGTTTTTTTTTTGCGTAATGGACCCCCGGATTGGCACGTGATTCGCGTCTCGAATTTTGATAATTCGAGATGTGAAAGTACGGTCCGATGGCGAGTACAATAACCCGGTCGGTATGGGATATCGACTGTTGGTAAGCCCCGGATCCCTTTCGGGACGCCATTTCGCGTCCACCCGGCCGCCATCTTGACGAAGCTCGAGCGTGCGCTAGGGGGAATCGATCGCGCACTCGCCACCACCGTGTAATAGTAAACAAGGGGCCCACAACACACATTACAACTATGATTCTCGATTATATAGTGAACATTTAAACAACTTATTCCGGTTTTTAATAACGGAGGCTCGGTGACGGTTTGACGCGTGAAAACGCGTGCCGACCGAGGCGCTCGCACTGCTATAGACTGTCGGTTTTCATGCTGCGCTCTTACGGTTCACACGAATATACATTATATATACGTGACGTCGTGTGTGTGTGTATGTTTTTCTCTCTCGCTCTCGCTCTCCCCCCTCCGCTCTCACTCGCTCTTCCATTATTTTTTTTGTCCTTTTACTCTCCTTCGAACTCACGTGTCACCGGAAATACGATAATTTCCGAGGACCAGCGAGCGACTCGTATATACGCGTATATCCATATATAGTAAGATTATTTCATTAAAAAATCAAAACCCGTTGTTAATGTAAAGAAAAATTTGTTCTTCTTTTTTTTTCGCTTGTAAAGCCGTTCATCATCATCATCATCATCGTCAGCTACTTCTGCTGCTTTTCCTTGTTTTCTTTTCTTCTTATTTTTTTTTTGTTTTCATTATTCCTCGTCTCCTGAATTCTCGAAAACAATGGCTCTCTCGTAAAGCCGTTGCCTATTTTTCATCGTTACGTCCGGTCAGGCGAATGACGGAGGTCGCCAACCTCAACGGTCGCGATTCCACCCCCCTCTCGTCATTCGCGTTTGGGTTCACTCCTCGTCTGGTTATACTTCGTGTCTTGTCGGGGTTTCGGGTTTATCGTTGATATCGGTACGTCGAATCCACGTACACGCCACGTATCTCCGTGTATTCTTTGCGTGGTATCCACGCGCATACCACATCCGATAAGTCCATCCTCCTCGGTATCCGCATCCAAACGTATGCCAAAGGCCGCGAATTTCCAACGATCCTCGCATTCGAATCGTCGAACGTACGTTGAATACTCATAAAGAGGTTATGTTTTCCGTTATTTATTTTTTCATCTTCTTTTTTGCTCTTATACTTGAAACAAAGAATTTCACAGTGGCGCCACCCTCGGTAGCGTCCGGGTACCAGAAAAACCGTTAGCCAAAATGTCGTTCTATCGTACCGAATGCATACGTTTTTTTTGTCTTCTCTGTTTGTCTTTTTTTTTGTTTTTTTTTTTTGCTTGTTAATAAACTCGTTTCTCTTTCTTACTCGCTCTTACTTTCCTTTCTTTTTCTATTTTTCTCTCTTTATCTCTCTCTTTCTCTCTCCTCCATCTTTCTATCTCCATTTTTTTTTAAATGTACTTTTTTGCTCCCCGTCATCACCGAAAGTTATTTTAGACAATTTACAAAAACAATTGGCTTTACATATCCGTAGTGTGTATCGAGTGTGTAAAAAGTTTTCGTGTGTGTATATACGTTTTGTTTTTTTTTTCATCCATCGTTAAGATCAGTGTAATGGTGTGTGCATAGTGTATCGTGTGTGTATTTTTATTTGTGAGAACCCTTCTCGCGTCGGGTTCCCGTGTATGAGAGGTGTGTGAGTTTTGAGCGTGCGGGGTTGCACGCTCGAGAACCAGGGCTTGTTTTTTTTTTTTTTTGGTT
>JAPYZI010001960.1:0-27216 GCA_030523105.1 Ophioninae sp. A BG-2022a | reverse complement strand
TGTAATTTGATCCCCTGAACACGAATCTACCATTCATTTCCCCAAAAACCCAAAATTTCTATGAAAAAATCGTAAAAAACCACTTAAAACACGTTTTTCGTAGTTTCGTGTCCTGCTTTCGAGGAAAATTCAAAGATATTCGTAATCAGCATAAAATTTCCGATTAAATAGATCCTCGAAACTATTTCGGAATCGAAAAAAACACGTCCGACCCTCTATGATCCGGTATATAAAAAAATTAATAAATGTACTGCGGAATTGATCTTAAATACATTCTTAAGTAAAAACCATTGTTTCATCACCTGATTAAAAAATGAATAATTGTTTACATGTAAAAAATTAATAAAGAATGAATAAACAAAAAAAATAAATAAAAATATAGAAACCATTAATAACACTCACGTTTTCGAAAATATTTGTGTTTTGTTGCATCTTCTGTTTGAACCGTTTGAGTTTGGCCTGTATCCTCTTGTCACCTTTGTACAATTCCTCTTCCGTTCTCCACTCGCAGTGAAGGTACGAAAAGTTGCGATATTTGACGAGATATTCCTCGACTTCGATAACTTGAGGTTTGACCTCGTCGTTGCTCGCGGATTCGGTGCTTTCTGGTTCTTGGGATTCGTTTTCGGTTTTGACTTTTTCGATCGGAGCTTCATCGCCCGTCGTTTCTTCCTTTGGAGGTTGTTCATCTTTGTTATCGACCTCGTCTTTGGTCTCGTCATTCGTATCCTTGGGTGTACTTTCTTCGGGATCTTTTTTATCCCCGTCGTCAACAATAGTTTTCTCTTCCTCTTTTTCTTCCTTCGCGATGATCGGCTCGTCTATCTTCTCTTCGTTTTTGCTTTCCTCGTTTTCTTCAGCTTCGGGGATTGTCTCGTCCGTTTTCGCGGAGGGTTCGACTTCCGGTTCTTTTTCAAGATCGACGCTATTTCGATCCTCGTCTTTTTCGACTTCCGGTTCTGTCACGGGCGTTTCTTCATTTTCCGGGATTGGCTCGGTGACCTCGTTGACCTTTTCCGGCTCGGAAGGTTTCTCGCTTGTTTCCGGAAGCTCGGACTCCTCTTTGGTCTCCTCTTTGTCAGCTACTTCCGTCTCGGTTTCTTTTTCGATCACCTTATCAACCGATTCTTCAACTTCCTCCTTTTTCACCTCGTCCGGAACCTTCTCCGTTTCTTCCGTCTCTTCCGGTTTATTCTCCGACTCCACAGAAGCCTCCTCCGTTTTTACCTCCTCTTCCGGTTTCACCTTGTCTTCCGGTTTATCCGAAACTTCCGGTTTCACTTCCGTTACCACTGGCGGCTTTATCTCACGCTTGCCCATTCGAACGCACAGTATGTGCTGCACCACCATCGAATCCTCGTCGGTCGTGTTCTAGAATTTTGCCGAAGAAATCGTTTTAACCAGAATTTCCAATTATCAGAATTTTCCTTATTCGTGAAAACCGTAACTTACAATGTAAACGAAGTTGGGTTTGTTCGGACCAACATCGCCGCCCTCGTTCTCGCGTTTGGTCGACGATGGTTTCGAGCCTCCGGATCCATCGGACTTTTTGGCGATCGAACCGTCCTGCATGGGAACATCGTCGTCGGAGAATCTAAGCATGACGTCGTCGACGTATTTCTTCCGATGGGTGTTCCTGGCTGATCGTCTTTTGTTGAGATCGTCGCCGGCTTCGGGTGAGGGCGGTGGAGTCGCGGCGAGCTCTTCCCCGTCGGAATCCGGGGCGATTCGACTTTTTCGTTTTCTGCTGATACACGATACGCGTTATCGAAAGTTTATAGGTTAGGAACACGAAAAAATCGATTTGGGATAAAGAAAACAACAATAATAATAATAAGGAAATAAATTAGAAAATAAAAATCGATTTTGGATAAATAAGAAACAAGAAACGAATGATAATATTGAGATGAACTAACTTTGAGCTACGGGGCGATCTGCCGATCGAAGATTTTCCAACCGATCGTTTTCGGGAGGGTTTTTTCTTCGCTGGCGTGGAAGCCTCGACGGCAGCTTCCTTTTCCGTCGTTTCAACGGATTCCTTCTTTTCCGCATCTTCGGTTACTTCGCTGGAAGGCTCTTCGCCGCTTTTCGCAGCTTCGTTGTCTTCCTTCGTCGTTTCCGCTACGATCGGCTCGGTCGTTGACGAATCAACGTGTTCCTGATCGTCCTGAATCGGAGTTTCGCTCGGTTTAACCTCCGCGTCTTGTACGGGCGCTGCAGTCGATTCGGTCGCAACAGCCTCTTCCGTTTCCGGTGCTACGACAGATTCCTCGTCCGCTGATTCTGATTGGGTCACTTTCCTAATGAAAAAAAAGGGTTATTAGGTGGAATCTATGATTGGTTTTCATTTTATTATTTTAATTTTTTTCTTCTGCTTCACGATTTCAACGCTTTTGTATTTTTTACAAATATTTTTTTGTTTTACAACAAATTTCGCTAAAAATAGACGACCCAAACCCAATAATGATAAAAAAAAGCCAATAATTCCCGAAAAATAAAGAAATAAGAAACCCAACCAAATATACATAGAATTTCAGTGAAATTGACTAACTTTTTGCCTCGTTTAGATCCCTCCTTGGGTTCCTTGCTCTTCTTCTTGCGTTTCGGTGATTTTGCCTCTTTCGGTGGTTTCGGTTCTTTCTTAACTTTAGCCTCCTTCGGTTCTTTCGGCTCCTTCGGCTTTCTCGGTTTCCTCGGTGGTCTAGCTTTGCGCGTTTTGTTCCATTCCTCCTCGACGTCACCGCCGGAAGTCGGTTTGTTGTCCTCGTTGGAATCGGCAACGCTGTCGACGATGTTGCTGCTGTCACCGGGTGTTACGAGATTGTCCGAGAGTGGTTGCTCGGGTTGAACGCTCGGTTGGGCTACGATCGGCGGTGCGACTTCCTTGTCAGCTTTTTTGCGACTTTTCTTCGTCCGAGGTGTACCTTTGCTTCGTCCGCGACCGGTCGTGCTCGAAACCTGTGTATTCAAATCCGTCAAATTTTTCGTTAAGATAGTACTAGCGGATTGACTAGTCAACGGTATATCAATAATGTTTTTAGTTTGTTTGGGTTTGCAAAGTATGCTGAATATTCGCGGCCATAATTCTGACTTGTTATATTAAAATATTTTTAAAAAATCAATTTTTTTTCTAATCAAGTTCATGCACTGGTGAATTAAAAACCCAGTTTTGTACGATCAAGAAAATGCAAATTTAATTAATTTCGACCAATCGATATGTTCCAAATCAATAAGATAACATGTCTCGCTGAAAAAAATGAGTAAGAACCGCTGATCGATAGAAACTTAGGAATTTCATGATTTCAATCGTATACCTGTGGGCTATCAACGACAGCGGCAGTGAACATAGGAGTCTGTAGAATACACTGTGGTCCTCCGTTGCACTGCTCGCTGGTTTCGTGTTGCTGAAGAGCTTGAAGTTTTTCCTGGAGGCTAACGATTTTCTCTTGTGTGTCGTTGGCAGGTGGCATGCAGTAGAGTTCTTGGAGTTGTTGCTGAAGAGCGGCTCTTTCCTGATGATGAGTGACGGGTGCGCAGGCGTTGTTGAATTGTGGATTGATGACGGTGGTTGTAGGTGCAGTGACAGGTGGCATGTAAATATTGGTCATGTTACCAGTGACGATTTCACCGGTGGTATGATACTGTTGTTGCTGTTGGGTTTGATTGGGTTGAGCGTTGGTTTGTCCGGTGGCGACAACGATCATTTCGTTACCGTACATGCTATTAGGTTTTTGAATGTTCGTCCCGTACTCGCCAAAGTTTTGTTGTTGAACTTGAATGGCGTTTTGATTGGGAAGCGAAACGACAGGAGTTTGATGAGGTTGCATGGCGATGTTGGTGGTTTGAACGACCGCGGTGATTTGCTGACTCGGCATATTGGTCGGAGTGACCGTAGTTTGGATTTGAGACACTTGAGCGGTCATTTGCGAAGGCATGCTAGTTTGATGGGGTATTTGAGATTGGATAATTGGATTGGTAGGTATGATGACTTGCTGTCCCATCAGAGGTTGTTGCTGGGTCTGAGGTACCTGTAGATTCGTTTGGGCTGTCTGATTGATCAATTGGGATTGTCCGGTCGATTGACTCATCCCAATCGGTTGAGTCTGAGATTGAACTTGGATGGTTTGTCCAACTTGAACGGGGGTTTGTCCCATCGAGTCGGTTTGCTGGATCGGTTGTGCCATCTGTTGGCCCATTATTTGTATAATCGCCGGTTGCTGAGGAATCTGCTGATTCAATTGGGCCGGTTGGGACGCCATTGGTGAATGCTGAGGTTGCATCGGGGCTTGTTGGCCATGAACGATCTGCTGTGGTTGGCTTACACCCGGTGATTGAAGAGGCGGTTGGATCAGAGGTGGCGCTACCATTTGTTGGCCGGAATGAAGCTGTTGAACGTTCTGCTGGCAAACGATGTTCTGATGGGATTGTTGTCCGATTGGATGTTGGGCTTGATTGGGGATTTGGGTTTGTTGGATCGAGGTTACGATCGGACTGGACAAATGACGAACGTGATCTTGCTGCTCGGTAGCTACGTCGTTCGAGTCGCAAGCTTCGCTGGAAACGACGTTTGTCGTTTGCTGTTGAATCAGGGGTGAAGAAGCTCCGCAATCAACGCTACCGCTCGTGCTAGAAGCCGGCAGAGATTGAACGGTTTCAACGGGACTCGATCTCATCGAACTCGGTTCCATTGGCTGGGCGAGGACTTGATTGGTTGGAACCGTGCTTTCAACTTGCGGATGTTGCTGCTGGATTTGCGGTTGATGATGTTGTTGGTTCAACATCTCTTTTTTCACCATCGATTGATCGGCCTCGATATCACGAGGTGGATTTACGATTTGGGTGTTGTCGGTTTCTCTCGTGGTAGTTTCTACCACGTTGTGAATTACGTCGTTTCCGTTTACCGGGAACATGCTCGGTTCACTCGTCGTTGGTACTTGCTCGAGTATTCTGGAATCGCTGATACTCGGCCTCATCTGTTGCTGATGCGTCCACTGGTTAGGCATCGGCATTCTCGGTCCGGTAACCGGTGGGATCGAGTTTTGAGCGCTTCCCTGTGGCATTATACCAGCCGGATGAGGCATGCTCCCTCGCGTTTGAAACTGTCCGTAATCCTGCTGGGTAACATTAGAGTTTGTAACCGCAACGCCTGGAATGACCATTTGTTCCAGAGCTTGAAGGGTCGTTTGTTGACCGGTTGGATTTATCATGGAGCTTGGCGGACATGGGGAAACGGATAGAGTATTGGAGGAAGGTCCTCCAGTTCCAGTAGTTTGCTGATGTGGTATTTGGACGTGTGGATGTGGCGAGAGAGTCGTAGGTTTAGCCGGGGACATTATTGGCCTCGGTGACATTTGCTGTTGGACCGCCGGTGGTCTTGGTGACATTTGTGGACGCGGTGACATCTGTGGCGACAGCTGAGGAAAAGCCGCTCTGTACTGAGGACTGGTAGCGTGTTTGGTCGGTGCGAATTGAGCGTTGGGTCCCGGATGTTGAGGTTGATTGAACATCCCAGCTGTGTGATGAGGATACTGCTGCTGTTGGGGTTCCATGGTTTGCTGTTGGCTTACCACGGGATGTTGGGGATGTTGGGGATATTGGGGATGAGTGGGTAGAGACTGGAGGCTCGGATGAGGCTGCTGATGATGATGAGGCATCCTTTGTGCCTGCTGAGATTGCTGGGCTTGATGCATCGTAGCGAACGTCGTATAACCACCGGAAGTCTGATACATTCCAGGGCTGGTTTGATAGTGCTGCTGCTGGCCTACCATGTGCTGATAACTACCAGCGGCTTGCATAGTTTGATGGGGTACTCCCATAGTATTTATCATTCCTTGCTGAGCGTTGAAATGCTGCTGCTGCTGCTGCTGCTGCTGCTGCTGCTGCTGGAGCTTCTGATTTATACCGGTTTGGTCCTGCTGATGAGAATACTGCGGCATGTGCTGCCTATAAGCCGCTGGCTGCGGCGCCATCTGATTGTAATGCCTCTGCATCTGATTGTAAGATCCACCGGCTGGCCATCCCTGCATTCCAGGATCCATTCCCATTCCTCCACGAGTCATCGGATTATGCTGCTGCTGCTGCTGTTGCTGCTGCTGTTGTTGTTGTTGTTGTTGTTGCTGCTGCTGTTGCTGTTGTTGCTGTTGCTGCTGCTGCTGCTGCTCCATCGAATACATGTTGTCCGAGTAACCCGGATACTGGCCAGCCCCAGGATGAGGACCCCGATGCTGCGGAGTCATTCCCCTCGCTGGATTCTGCTGGAACGCCACCGGAACCATTGCCGCTCTCTGCGGTGGTACTCCAGCCTCGAAACTACCGATACCCTGATTGAACATCCCTCGCTGACTCGTACTCGACAATTGACTCGAGCTTCCAAATTCGGTACCGCCGAAGGATGTCAATTTAGCCAATGGTGAATCCTGCGTTATGCCGTACCCTTGATTAATGTAACTTCCTCCTCCGCCACCACCAGCGACACCTCCGACACCTCCGCCACCTCCACCACCGCCTCCTCCTCCTCCTCCGCCACCACCACCCCCGCTCCCTCCTCCACCGACACTAACGTCGTTCCCTCCTGTATTAGATCCATCTCGGTTCACCACCACGCTACTACTGTTCGATACTGCTGCCGGGTCAAAGTGATCGTTACCCCCAAGATCGGGGAGCGCGTCGAGCATCGAACCACTGACATCTTCGCCGAACAGATCGTACGAGTCCATCTCTTTTACGCTTCGCGTCTCTCGGTCCCCTCCGTCTCAGACTCAGCGTTTTCTACGATCCTTCTCGAATCCGTCGGTTTATCACCCATCGCTGATTCTCTGACGTCACTTCTGCAAAAAAAAACAACAGGATATCTTACAATACAGCGCGGAGAAGGAGTTCGCGAGTGTGAGAAACTATGGAACGCGAGCGAAGTTCTTTAGAAATGAGAACCAAGGATATTTTTGATCATTCAAATTTTTTTATCATCGAACGCGCCGATTTCTCTATATCAAAATGCAAAATTCAAATTTTGCTTTGTCAAAACGAGCCATATCGTTGCGAAAAGTCTTTAATATCGAAGCGGTCGTAAAGCCGGTGATGAGAGGCCACACGCCAAAGGGGAAAAGCTATACGCTTATGGTTTCGAATACATACATAATCGCCATAACTTCTCCCCCTCGGAATGTACCAAAATCGTTTTCCATCCTTCTAGTGTTTTGTTTCCTGTTTTTTTATTTTTCATCGCTAATCTCTCATTCTACTTTTCCGAAGAATCGTTTCGATAATCTCGCTCGCGTACTCCCATCATTACCGTCGACGATACGTATATACGTCCATGCTGAAATCGTAAATTGTCGCAGATTGACTGTAATTAATTATCCAAGAACGACCGCCGCTCCCACTCTATAGGCACACCGGGGACGCAACCTCCTACTGTACCCCCCCTGATGAGATTGGACATAGCAGATTCACGAAAGACGAAAAGAACAGTTCTTTTTCTCGTCCCTCTCGATAGTGAAAGAAAACATGGGGGAATGAATGAAGAAATCGTAGGCCGCTTTACAAACTGGAGGAAATTGGTACGTGTGCTCGTCGGGAAAACTGAGAAGATATCTGGCGTAAAGCACACGGGAGAATAAAAAATTTATTTAAAAAAGAAAATTTTTTCTCTGCCAGTCTTCAGATTTGGTCCCAGATTTAACACATTTGTTTTGATTTTTTTCCATATTGGAATTTTAAAGGTTTTGATGATTAAAATATTGTTTGTAGAAAATTCCCAAATAATAATTATTCTTCTAAACAGATTATTCCTTCAAATAGACCCTTATACTTGCTTCACAGTCTATTATCCTTTTCTACAGTTTATCACGAAAATATTTTCTCCCAGATATTCTATTCCCAAACCAGCTCTTTCTTTAAACTAATTTAACGTTATTGACCAACAGGTTTTCTCGAACCAGCAAAATCCACAAGATTGAAGTTTCCATCGTTGGAAGGTAGAAACAACGCATTCTTAAACCATGAGAGACACACAAACATCTTTTTGCATTGTGCTCATTCCGACCTAACTTTAAGAACAAATCCTTTGGCAGGGAAAATTAGAAAAGGAAAGGAAGGATCTTTGGTGCATTCCAACGAAGATAAATTGAAAAAATTCTGCAAATTCTCTCCAGAATTCTCCGGAAGTTCCACCAACTTTTCTAGTTCAGCCTCGCCATCTGATAAAGTGAAAATTGGGAACGGCATCGCCAAGTACCGCTGCTAGTTTGACACCTTCATCGAAAAGTCGTGGAAGGGAGAATACCAGGAGATTCCAATGAGCCTTAGAGGGCCACTGGAGAATTCCTCCAGAAGCTTCTCCAGAGCCGATCTGGGTGATTGTTGCACCAGGCTTTGTCAAAGCCCTTTTAGGACTTTCGCTTAGTTTTCACCGGCCAGACTAATCTCGCGATCTAGAACCTGGAATTTCAGTACCGCTGGAGGCTCCAGGGCGGGATAAATTTCTGAAAACGGTTGTAGGTTTTCTCGTTGAGGAAATGGGAGAAAAGATCGTGGTCGAGTGAGATCGCGTCAGCGGCGTGACGTTAGTCGATTCTCCTGGAGTCCCGGCGTCGGGAAAAGCGTTTCGTATTTTTCTTCTCCCTGTTTTTTCTTCTTTTATTTTTTCCGTCATCAAAAGTTTTAGAAAGTAACGCGGCCGGCATCGGTCAAAGTGGAACGCACGAGCGTCCACCGAGACGCAGTCTCACCTCGGAGGGGATAAAAAGGGAGAGAGAGAGAGAAAGAGCGAGAGTCGGTACGGGAGAGAAAAGAGAAAAAGAGAAGAACCGAAAAAAAAAGATGGAGAGTACACGCGAGACGGATTTGCACTCGAGAACGATTAAAAAAAAACAACCAACACGCGCACGATCAATCGAACACCAAAAAAAAACCGAAGAAAACAAAAGAAACAATAAAAACGACGAAATCGATCGAACGATGCGTGTTTACGATTACGAACCTCTTGGAGAGAGAAAAAAGCGCTAGCCGCACTCGCGAATATCACGATCATACGTGTGCATCTTTCGCGTCCCGGGAGAGGGGAGGGGAGGGCGGGTGGGGGGCCACTCGCGACGGAGGGGAGCTTGGGGAGAGACGAGCGGAACACAATCGCGGATATTTTTCACGTTACGGCACGCACACACACACACACACACACGTACTCGCGAGAAACTCTACTCGGACGCGAGCACGGAGTAACAAAAAGAGAACGAAACAAAAAAAAACGCGCTAGGAAGAACGCGGTTAAGAAAAAAAATCGAGCCAATGACATTGAAGGTGCCGAAGGCCCTCGAAAAATTCGGCGTTTCTTTTTTCTTTCTTTTTCTCCCTAGAGCGCGTCGATGGAAAATAAATCTCACTCGGTCGTGTCGCCGTCGATCATCGTTTTCTCTTTTTTTAAATGTATATTTATGTGTATATATATTTATTTATTTGTTTTTATTATTATTAATTCGACTCCTTCCGTATACTTTGTTGACTCGTGAATTTTTCTTCGGTTATATTATTAAGTATACATATATATATCGGAATTGTGATTGGTGCGCCTCTCGTGAGCAGCACCGGGTCGCGGGGGACGCGCGGCGGGCACGACTGGCGGCTGTGCGCGCACTGCCTCCTTGCCTGCCTGTTTTTCCTTCTCTCGGAAAGAGAGTTTCGCGAGGCGCGAGACCAGGTGCGTACGCGCAATCGACGGGGGCCCCCGGCGCGTCCGAAAAATCTTCCCGCGTCCTCTCTCAGACGACCCCCGAGCCCCTCGCGGGACCATCTCAAAACAAACAGTCGACTTTTCGAACGCGCCAGGAGAGTTCGATCGAACGCCACCGATTGACGCTGCTGTCGCGCTTCAATTTTTTTTTCTTTTTTGTCGTTGAAAGATGGCTGTCGAAAGGGACATCTCGACTGAATGGACAAAAGGGTTTTAAAGGTTGGTGAAATTTTTCAGTCGATCTACACCCTGTTTGATTTCTTGGATCTAGGGGATTTTTTTTGGTGGAAGTCGTTGATGAGAACGCGCCCCCTTGAAAAACGTAACAACGCGGTAAAAACGCCGCTGCGCTGGCTTGATGAAGGTGGATGGGGAGGGAGGAGCGAAGAGGGGAAGAGCCAGGTTAGGGTCACTACTGTACGGACCGTTAATAATCGTAGCTTGTGTCGCTCGCGCGCGCGCCCCGAACTCTTCTTCCTTTCCCGGACTTTTGGCGAAACTCACCCCTACCGGCGGGGAAGCGGCGTTAGTTGCGCGCGCGCGAGCGCACACACGGGGACGCGAAATTTTCCTTCGCAACGGTGGCATCGCCGAGCTTTGTCCCTAGACCCGCTCCATCATTCTGGCACAAAACTCTCGCCTGTCGCGTCTCATTTTTCAACTCTTGGATAGAGAAAGGATGGAAGGGGAGGGGAAGAGGGGGTGGGAGGCGCGGTTCTCAGATTTCATGAAAATGACAAGAGCTGTTGCCGTTCTTTTCGCGTGAAAATCCGGGTGAGTTGACTCGACGGTAAATTTCGCGTCCGAGTTCGCGCGCATGCGCGCAGATTCTTCTCCAACCCGCGATTTTTTGATATCAAATGTTCATCTATTTTTTTTTTCTACATTTTTACAGTGTTTCGATTATTTTAACTTTCGCGAATAAAGAGGTTATGGCTTCACCCTCGGGACGGTTTGAAAAAAC
The DNA here is from genome assembly GCA_030523105.1 of Ophioninae sp. A BG-2022a. NCBI lineage: Eukaryota > Metazoa > Arthropoda > Insecta > Hymenoptera > Ichneumonidae > Ophioninae sp. A BG-2022a. Next base: position 16,525 of record JAPYZI010001960.1, on the reverse strand, counting down.
CTTGAGAAGTTCGCGTAGTTTTTTTTTAGCGCAAAAGAAAAGTTCCGGGTGAGCCCGAGAATTCGATAGCTTTTTTTTCGCCGTCGGAATCGCGCGCTCGGATTTGGGCTCGTTGCACATAACCGCAAAGCGGGTACGCAGTAACGTGTCACGCTGGGGTCCCTCCCACTCTCGGCGCAGGCGCGCGTTCTTGGACCGTGAGGTGGGGAGCAAGAGGGGAGCGCTCCCACTCGTTCTCGAGAACTCCGCGAGTGCGGACATTGAGGAGCGGAACATGAGAATTAGCGAGTCGGGCGCTTCGCGCGTCGCGGATAAAAAGAAACGAAAAGAAAAAGAGAAGAAAAAAAAATTAACAACTTCCGGAATATTCCGCCATTCTTTTTTCGGCGCTCGCGCAGGACCCGGAAAACTTTGCTGCGCGCACGCGTCTTCTGCCCCCTTTTATTCGTGCATACGGCCGTTCGTGTTTATTTTTTTTTCATGCTTTTTTTATCGGTCTTCAGCGATTCGTGATCTCCCTAGAATTTTACCAGCGGGTTAAAACTCGTGATTCTCTTTTCCTTAATACTCTACTAACGCAACACGCTCTAGCCCAAGTATATTGACCTCCCCTGCCTATTACGATATTCCCGAACGTTCTCGCAATTCCCCCCTCCACCCCTCTGCCGCTGCCGTCTCTATCTATCTCTCTCTCTCTTCGCGTTCCGAAGCGCCGACGCGCGGAGACATCTCCCGGACGAATTCGGCGATATCGGGGTAATTGAAGTGGCCCGTAGAGTTTTCTTTTGCTTCGGAACAATTACACGTCGAATTGACGCGCGCAGGAGAAATGGCCGTGGGGTGGGAGGGGGAAGGTGGAGAAGCGGCGCCCTGGAACGCTGAGAAAATATCGCCGAACGAAATTTCGCGAATCTTTTGCGCACGTGTGCGAAACCGAGAATCTCCATATCAGACCCCGATGGGGAAAATCGAACATTCGTCGAACGATGTGGAGGGGCGGGTGTAGGACGAGAAACTCGGGAGGGCTGTTTTCGAAAACGAGTGCGAAAAGGCTGCGCGGTCGGGATGAATCATCGAAAGATTGAATCCCTCCACCCCTCTCTCTTAGTCCTCTTTTCTTTAGTCCCGGCCAGGCTTTTGTTCCATTGATTGAAAAACTGGACAAATCTGAAGATATGAAAACGAGGCTGGATAAGGGAAGTTCGTTTGCGTTTGGAACTTGAGCGCCACAATCTTTCAGTTTTTTTATGAGAAAATTCTTCAACAATTTTTTGCGACGCTATTGCGATTGTTTGATGGTAAAATCTGTAAGAAAACTAAATATAAAATACAGAAATAAAGACGTAAAGAATTGTAGTTGGCTCAAATGCTGCAAACTTCGGGCCGTTCTATTCGCGCGTTTTGTTTCAAGCGATTGATTGAAAAATTTGATAAGAAATTAAGTATTGCTGAATAGCGAAAAAAAAGTAATTTTTTTATTTTTCGCTGATCTGGATTTGGCATACATAAATTAAAATGATAATTGGTAATTTTTCTCCGAGACAAATGACCATCGGTTTATACCTAAATGAACCCAAACTTCGGAGCGATGTTTCTCGCGTTTTATCGTTTGAATTTCGTGTTTAAACATTCGTACGAATTTCGTAGCAAATAAAAGAAAAAAATTATGGCGTTTTACGTTCCTGGGAGGAATCGGAAAGGGAGGGGGGCGGAGGCACGCGATCATTCGCTACAGTTGTGTTCCTGTACGTGTTCATTCTTCGTGAAGGCTCGCGCGTGTGTGTGTATGCAAAAGAATCCGCCGACAATTCTGCAGCGTTCTACGGGCAAAAGTAGGAGATCCGCGTCCGGCGGTTCTGGAAGACACAAAGTGTCCAATTGGCGGTGGCGAGGCGGAGCCCCGAATTACACCGGAATGAGAACCAATCAGATTTTACCTTATAAAGCGGCATCGAGCCGCAGGATACTCGATTAGCCAATAGGGTCCTTTGGATTCCTCGCGAATATTTCACGAGCGTGCGAAAGAGGAGACACCGTCGTACGTTCAACGCACACGCGCACATTGCCCGTTTATCAACGCTTGTTCCTTTGAACTTTTGTTCTCTTTATTTTTTTTGTCATTTGTTTATTTCGTTTGGGTTTCTGAGATTTTAGAAAACAATCCTAATCTATAAATTTGCACGGAAAAAAACGCGTGCGAAGATCAAGTCGACACCTAACCTAAAAGTTCGCCTGCATTTCTCGTTATTTTCAGACGTATTTAATGAAAGTAACTTTCAACTATTTTTGTTAACTCGGCTGGTGAATTTCGAAAGTTCTTTGTACCGGGGAATTTTTAAAGGAAAGCTAACCTCCAAAATGCTAAAATCATCGCTGTACGAGATTTTTCTCACCTAAAAATCATCTTTCTCCTCACTTTGGCATTTCCCTGACTTAACCTAACTTTCGTTGCGTTTTTGGACGATTCGAGCTATGCCGGACCGTACTTACGGAGGGCACAGTGAAAGTGCAAAAAACCCGTGGCGGTAGAAACCCAGACTCTGCCTTTTCTATATAAAATTTAAAAAAAAATAATTTATCGTTATATTCGATTTTTTATATTTTAGTTTTTTTTTAATTAATAATTTTCCCAGAAAACGAAATGTTTGTCATTTTTTCGGGACTCTAGATGTAATCGGTTGAATAATAATAATAATAATAATAATATCGATGCAAGCTCCACCGTTTCTGGCGATGTACGAATGTTGCTTTAAAAAATGACAACTCGATTGTTTATAAATTTTTGAGAATGCAAGAAAACTTCGATGTAGACAAGGCCTTGTATCAACCATATGTAAAATCCTAACCTTTCGAAGTCAAAACATTCGCTGGAAAAAATCGAGAAAAATGCGAATCCCAAGCAACAATATTTCGGAGTCCCGCTAAAAACGGCGTTCGAAATGATCAGCGTACGAAACGACATTGCACCCTGTGCCGAATATTATCGAGCAAGATCAAAAATGGCAGCGATCCCAGAAGGCATCGATCACCTCGACGTGTCTCAACAATCGAGAAGCACGCAATATTTTTGTATTCGAACGTCGGGCGATCGAAACCAACCTCCCGAATTTCTTTTAACCTCAAAACCGAACCCAAACAACGGAGAAACGATGTTTTTTTTCGATTCGAAGCCAAATAAAAAATAAACGAACAAAAAGTAAATTGGAGAGACGGAGATCAGGAAATGGCTGATGGGACGACGATCGTCTTTCCCTCTCTCCCTCTCGCGACAATAGCGAAATGGAGGAAAGTGCACCTGGCGTACGCGATCCGGTCGAAATATGTAGCGCTCTCGCTCTCTTCACGAAAAGCGTCGTAACATTTAAAATACCCATCGACTCCAAAAAAAAAACTCGTTGCGAATAATAAACCATTTTACTTACGTTTTTCGTCGATTCGATTCCATCTCGGGGTGAATTCCATTTAAAACAATAGTCGCGCACGAGAGAGAGGGGGGTGGGGGTAATCGGGATAGGATAGGCAGGGGAGGAGGAGGAGGGGGGGGCCTTTATTTCGTTTAATCGTTATCTCGGGGTGTCCATTTTGTTTGGGTTAATTGCTAAAGAGGCGGCGGTGCTGCCGCGGGGTAACGTTGACATAACATGACACGGGTGGTATATGGGGCCCCCCCCCAACCCCGTCGCGATTTCAACGAGAAAAGACACCCACTCGTACACACAGACACACAGACGCACGCACCCACTTAATTCGATCGATCAGAGTTCGCGCGACGAGCATTTATTTTTTTCTTTCATTTTCGTACATTTCGGATGATGGAGTTAAAAAACGACGAATCTTCGTGAAGGTAGTGCGGCACTGGCGCGTGGCTTTTACGCGAGAAACAACAAAAGTGGAGGAACAAGAAAGTCTCGACGAATCACAACACTGGAGCTTCAGCGATCCTCCAGCATCTTCGCGTTGTTTATTTTGTAATTGCTCTTTTATACGTTTTTGTCTTTTTTGGGCTCGTTTGGTCTTTCGCGTCACTGGCGAGTATCGACGCCGGCGATATAACCTCAACGTTCCATCGCGGACGCGTCAAACGCGACCGTTTTCTTTTTCTAGTTTTTTTCTTTTTCTGAAGGATTATTCCGTTTCGTTGGACGAAAACTCCGCGCACTTTTTTTTCCACTCTCTCTATCTCGGGTTTTACCTTTCTCTACGTTCTCTCTACGCGTGTACGCCGATATATTTCTTATTTCACGAGCGATTCGAGACTCCTCTTTCACTCTTTACTCTTGTGCGTCTAAAGATAACGGAAATGGAGTGACGGCTCGTTGCCCGCGCAGCGTTGCCTCCGAACACCGCCAGCTGGCGACACCAGCCCTCACACCGATCCGACGAAATCCACTGGTGCCAAGCTACGAAAAAAAAAACACGCGCATATACACGAGGAGAAAAAAAGAAACCAATGGTAGGGGACGACGGATTGCCAATTTTCGAGGTTTAATCGATACTGGACTACCCTTTCACGCACTTCAGAGACCTCCAGAAACTTCGCCGGACAAATTTTAATTTCGCTTGTTTTTATTACTCTTTTGAACGTTTTTCAACCGACCAACGAATTAAAAAAAATATTATTAAATTTAAGCTCGTCCGCGTAAGTTTGAGAGTTTAAAAAAAATGCGGCTCCATTTTGCAATTTATTGCGAAACTGCTAGGTTTTTTTTTTGTAATTTTTTGAAAATAAAAACTCTTGATGAAAAATATTAATTTTCTATTGAAGTATTTTTTTTTACGCGGACAAATTATTGTCGGCTAAGATAATTTTGAGTTTCTATAGGTTATGTAGATCTATGGCTGGCCATTTTTTAGATGATATCGAAAAAAGATGGATTACTTATTGAAACACATTGTTTTTAGCTTTATTTCGAGTATTTTTATCTAGTATTTATTTAATTTCGTCCATTTTTTTACCACTGGATAAAAATTGGACAACTAATTCGATCGTTAACATTTTTTTGAGGTTAACCGCATAATGGGAAAGACGAGGAAAAGAAATATCGGACTTTTTTAACCCACCAATGTGATTTAATTATCGGAGGGTCGCAGTTTGATTCAGAACGTAGAAAATTAATTCAGGGACGGAAAGCGCCGCTGGAAAAGTTTACTCTTTTTTATTTCCCTAAATACGACGAGCCTGGATGCGGCGACGAATTGCAACGCGTTCGGCGCGCGCGAGACCGGAAGTAACGTCATGCAAAAAAAAACGTTTCCACAGTTTATCATTCCAGATAAAAACAAAAGTTGAAATTATTTTTAATAAAAAGCGAAAAAAATGTTTCTTCGTTCGTATCGGGCGTTTAGGGCGCGAGGTTTTTATTATCGGCGCTCGGCGGGGCTGTTCCGGCCGTTTGAATTTCCCGCGTGTTTCTGGGTAAAATCGGGACTCCGTCGTTTCCGTGGCACTGTGTGTTGGTCTCGGCGCGTCATTCCGCATCGAGGAATAAATAGGCTCGTCTAGCTTACGTGTGGGTACGAAAAAAAAAGAGAAAAAAGAAAGAAAAAAAAACCGTAGGATTCATCGGGAAAAGAGGGACGGTAAAATAAGAGCCGTTTCTGGGGGGTTTCGTAGTTGACAGGTGGTTTGACGTTTTGTCGGCGGCCATCGTTGTCTCGTCGTGTAAGAGTTCGTCGCGGCGTTTTATTACGAAGCAGTCGCATCTGCCATATTGCGTGGCGTAGATACACACTACTCGGACTCTGTGTCACGCCCGTGCGTCAGTGTGTGTGTCTGTGCGCGCCCGTGTGTGCGTACGTATGTGTCTCTATGGCGCGTGTACAACAATTTTTGCTTTGTTGAAAGACGGCGATCCCCCTACCCCCCCTCCTTGCCCCTTAGTCGGCCGCGACACGTTCTATGGAAAAGTAAAGTGTTTTTCTCCGCGCCATTGAAAATAATATCTTAGCGAGACCTGTCAAACGCGCGGTTTTTTCCCATCGTTCTCTCGCTTCCTCGTTCTCAGCCGCGATTCACCAACGTTCGAAAACTTCGTGACGACATATACGAGATATACAAAAAATAAAAAACAGGTACAAAAAATTGTTTTTTTTACACTTCCCGAAGGATGTTTTTTTGTCGCTTCCGGACTCGGTCCGATATTTCTTTTCGTTTCGGTTTTTTCGTTTTTTTTCTTCGTCGTTTTCTCGTGCGAAGAAACATGTCACGTTTTATTGTGCGGAACGGCAAATTATCCTCCCACTTCTCTCGCTGGGCGTGATTAATTCGTGACAAGGGCGATATTTCCTGATTCACACTAAATAACTGCTCGGCCGTTTTCTTCTCCTCCCTTTTTTTTTACAGAAGAAACGAAGCGTGTTTTTTTTTAAGGGGTTTTCGGCTTGCCTGATAAGCGCCGCGTACCGTTCGATCTTATCGCCTTTATTTATCGACGTTTCTCGAGGACGTTTGGGTTTGTGTGGTTTTTTTTGGGGTTTTTTCTCCGTTTGGATTCGTAGGGATTTTCATGTTTGGGTTTAGTATTTATATATTTTTGGGGATTTTTGAGTTTGTAGTTTTTTGAAATTCGATTTTTTCGAATTTTTGAGTTTGGTTATGATGGGATTTTCTAGTTTGACATTATCTTGGAGATTTGCAGATTTTTGATTGCTTGGCGTTTTCTAGTTTTTTTTAAAAAGTATTTGGAGATTTTTCAAATTCATCTCGATTTCAAAATGAATTTGCTCGAGTTTCCAGCCATTTTTATTATGTTGTATTCCATTGCTGATATTGACAATTTCAGCATACCGAGACTTCCGTTTCTTTCAGATTCAAAATGTCAGCGGGACCGTACAACTATTCGTACATCTTCAAGTACATCATTATAGGAGACATGGGAGTGGGGAAGTCGTGTCTGCTTCATCAGTTCACGGAGAAGAAGTGTAAGTTTGTTGGAAATGAACAAAAACGACGGAATCATCCAATCAAGCTGCAGGTCTTGATCGGCCGATAATTTTAGTTACGGAAAGAGAATTTTGCCTTCCAACGCAGCTCAGAGATTCTTCGTCTTTTCTTTTCCGATGCGTAACTCTGATGAAGTATTCCCTTTCTTTTAATTCCATTCCAGTCATGGCGGATTGTCCTCATACGATCGGAGTCGAGTTTGGAACTAGAATCATCGAGGTGGCAGGGCAGAAAATCAAATTGCAGATTTGGGACACGGCGGGACAGGAGAGATTCAGGGCTGTGACAAGGTCGTATTATCGAGGCGCCGCCGGCGCTCTAATGGTTTACGACATCACCCGCAGATCCACGTACAATCATTTGAGCAGCTGGTTGACGGATACTAGAAACCTCACCAATCCCAGCACTGTGAGAATATATTTACTAATCTGAGGAAATCGAGTATTGTCTTTTTTTGAAACATTTACGCTTTACGCTTGCAATTCGTTCCCATTTCAATCTCGAGGTGATATTCCTGATCGGAAACAAGAGCGATCTCGAGGAACAGCGCGACGTCACGTACGAGGAAGCCAAGAAATTCGCCGATGAAAATGGTCTCATGTTCGTCGAAGCGAGCGCTAAAACGTAAGGGATTTTTTTACCCGAACAAACCAAAAATAGAAATTTATGTAAAATAATTCATTCTTTCAATTTTTTCGGGCTTCTTTTTTATTTTTATTTCCTAAGGGGGCACAACGTCGAAGAAGCTTTCTTGGACACTGCCAAGAAAATTTTCCAGAGCGTTCGCGATGGCCGGTGAGTTTTGCCAATCTCCACTTCCGGTTGCCTAAATCCAGTTGGAAAAAGAAACTACCGCAGTTTCCATATTTTGCAATGATGATTCGAAAGAAAAGTAGACAACGTTTCCTGGAATCCTAAAAATCACAAAAAATCTCATAACGTTTCCAAAAATCCCTAAAACCCCACAAACATCATCAACGAAATACCCGGATCGTTTTCCCTTACAAGAGAAGCAAAAAAAAAAGGAAGAAAACCGATTTCCCCAATTGACGATTGTATTCTGATCGGCAGTTTGGACTTGAACGCGGCCGAGTCAGGAGTTCAGCACAACCCGAATCAGCCAGGGCGTACCAATTTGCAAGGAGTTTCGAGCGAGCAGCCGGGTGGCAAGGATACTTGCTCATGTTAGACCAACTACTTTGTCTGTATATAGGCCCTACCAAAATGAGTTTTACCCATCCACGGAATATATAATAGTTGAAACGCGAGAGGAACGTTTGTACCCAAACACACACATCGAGACACACAGATACACGAACATAACCTCATAAATCTCGAAAGCACGAGATGAACATAACCGCCCTTGGAACACTTTGCTGCCCGTTTACCGATCGTGATAAAGTTAATATTAATGATAACGATAACAATAACGATATAGTTAAAACTGCGAGAACGTTAATTATCGATTGAATCGAAATGGCGTTCCAGCTTCGCGATTCGAAGCCCGTAGGCAGCATCGAACTTTTGTTTTTTCGTAATTACGTTTTTCGTTTTGCTCTTTCCGGCTTTTCGCTGTCCGATCCCGAGGATCTCGCTATTCCGCTACTAAAAAAAACAATTATTTATATACACACACACATATATATATATATATATATATATATATATGTATCGTAAGCATCTTGCGAAAATTGTATATTGTTTTTTTTTAATCTTTCGCAATTGTAAAATCGAGTGGAAAGACGCGAAGGTCGACGTTGCATATGGGCCTAAGTAGGGAGGATGCGTATGTGCTGAGAGCGAAGGAGAGATGGAGAAAAGGAAGGAACGAGGCTGGAATAGAAAAAGAGAAAAACGAAAAAGTAGAAATCCAAGAAAATATCGTTTTAACCTATTTGCATCTGAGCGCAGATTATTCTGCGCTTTTATGCAAATGGGTTAATTGAAGCGGGCGATAATTGATTAATTGAAATGTTCAATTAATTGGAATAGAAAATATTCATTGAATTTCAATTAACTGAAATTGAAGAATAATGAATAGATTTTTAATTAATTGAAATGGAAAATAATCGATTTTTTATTTCAAATAATAAAAAATAATTCTTTTTCTTTCATTTCAATTAATTGAATTTTCATCGCTTCGGAAAAAGAAAATTTAATTAATGAAATGAGAACGAAATTCATTTCGAAAATCAATGAAAATGAAAACTAATGAGTTCAACCATTAATTCGATAACCCGAGGGTTAATCAAATATTTAAAAATCGTATGAACGATAAATCCAAATTGGTCTTATTTAATTAACCTCAAATTTATTCAATTAACCTCAAATCGCCACTTCACGTGTTCGTGTCTAGAAAAAAAGGAAAATCCGGTATTGTATTCCGAAGGAAACAGACAAAAATGAAGAAAGGGATAAAAAAAATGTTTTTGCGTCACTTGTTCGTAGTCTCCATTTCGCGTGAATTCGTAAAGAGATACGAGACAGGCAAGATCGTCAGGATGGGATTACCAGCTGCTCGAAAAAATGCGAGAAAGGTCGAAGTATCGTTTCGCGAGCAGCGTGACTTTCTACCTTCACAAACGCGACGCGAACTCGCGAGCACGAGTTCGAGGCGACTTCGGATGGAAATCTGAAGCGTGTGCAATTACGACGCGACTGGAAAGGTTATCGGTTTTCGGAGGCGAAAGATTGAGACGGAGAACCCAACTCGGGAACTACGAGAAGAAAATGCTTTTTTGTTTTATTCAAACGGGATAATTGTTTGGGTTTGTTTGGGTTGTTACGGGGATCGTGATTTTCGAGGGTTTCAGAAAAAAAATGTCATTTTTTTCCGATCGAATTGAATGCATTTTTGTCAATTGAATTTTTACGCGAGCTTAATTGAAAATGATTAATTGCATTGAAAATACATTTGGAATATTTCGATACGAACTCAAATTCTAATTCCGTTTCATTTAATCGTCATGATTTTTAATTCTGCTAACAAAATTACAGTTACACTTCAATTACAATGATGATTTTTAGTCACTATTTTCTCGATCAAGAGCACGGGTTTTTTTTAATTTCCGTTTTTTTTTTGTTTTCTTTTTAGTCTTTAATCTCGAAACACCCGGAACGATTTTCCGATCTTTCTTCACCCTCACTCCCATCCCCCGACCAACTATTACACACACGTACACAAAACAGACACTAGGGCGCATCAAAGTTCCGAGTCGCCAGAGCCTCGAGAGCTGCGAAAGAGCGAGACGTTAACAAAGAAAAAATAACAAAAACACCGTGAGCCTTATTCTCGTGACTCCAGCTCGATTATTTCCAATCACCGCGAATCCAGAAGAACCGAGGATCATTTAAATAAACAATGATGATCGTAATGATAACGATGATAATTAATAACGATGATGATGATGATGATAAACAAAATTTCTTAGATGGAAAAATCTCCAGGAAAAGCCCTTTTAGGTTATGCCAACGTTGAATAAAAAAGAAACGAAAGAAATCGAAAATCGAGAGAAGAAAATGAAAAATTATTGATATATGTACAGGCGATGGAATAATTAGGAAGATAAGATATATAAAAAGAAGAAATATATCACAGACGAAAACGATCTGCTTTTTGTTTAGGTGTATATGCTGTATTGTGAATTGAAATTTTATAAGTGTGGTTCTGTAAACAGTGAAACGTGTATCGTTCCGATGAAAAACCCGAAACTAAAGACACGAATAGTGCGCAGCGCTGATTGAACAAGGAATAACATTGTGGAAACGCAAAGATCTGTACGTGACGTAAACACACGAATATACAATCGATTATTATTATTATTGCCATAATTGGTGCAGAGTTATAGGTTATAATACGTATAACGAGGACTTTTATCTTTTTTCGATTGGGAAATAACACACAAAGATCACACACTTAGGTTAGTTTCTCATTAGTACGAATCCGCGCGCGAATACGAATAATATCTATTATTATTATTATTATTATCTGGTAAAATCATTGTTACAGGAACATTTAATGTAAATAAAAGTATACTGTATGATCCAATTGTTTTTTTATTTATTTTTGGTACGGTGATTCATTATTTTTCAGCTTTTTGCAATAACAATCATTATTTTAGCAACAATTATCTTTAAAATTGTAATTACGGAAGTCATATTGATAATCGATGGAAAAATGATAATTTGTCAGTGTAAGAATCGTTTGGGTACAATAAAACTTCATAACTTACAGTCGGTAATGTTCGACTGTTTGCAGGTTATATACGTACCGGCACGATTATCAAAATGCTGAATTCATCATTTCAAAATAAAGGCAGGAACGCGTAGTCGCAAGAAATCGCAATATCTCAAGAATCGGAAATAACTTCGACGATACCTGTGACCGAAATCGTTGTGACGCGATTGTAAAGTGAGGATTATTGTTTTCCGGTTCCCCGGAAAATCTTTCACGTTTCCTTATGTTTATTTTCTTTTTATTATGTAAAAAGTGTAATCGACCGATGTTTTTCATGAGTGATTAATCGAGGAGCTTTTTCCATTTTTTTATGATGTTAAGGTTATCCCCGAAAGAATGGATCATCCGTGCAGCTGCGCCGGGAAACATCGAGATGAAGGAGAAATAGGGGTGGAGTACACTTTGTACCAGAAAATAGTTAAAAGTGGAGTCGAATGTCTGAACGAACGGGAAGAGGGCTCCGGCGTTAAGGTCTTCAAGACCTGGGAGGAACGCCTCGACAGAACTCAGGTACGTTAACCCAAACAAACCCAAACTAACCCACAAGTAGTAAAACACGAAGCTGATGACGATGCCAAACGATAACGCGGACACTTCTCTTCTTAGTACGTGGAGAGCGACGACGACGACGAGCTGCTATTCAATATTCCGTGAGACGCATTCCAGACTTCCCTGGCATTCTCCAGATAACCTGAACGTTGAAGGAGACTTCCACCGTTGTTCTTTTCGCAGGTTCAATGGAGACGTCAAACTGAAAGGAATTATACTGATCGGGGGACCGGACGGTACTTACCCGTCCAATATGAGGCTGTGAGTTTGTTTGGGTTTGAAATTGGAAGTTTAGGTTTGTTCGGGTTAAAAATTTAGTTCCAAAGCAAACAACCCCAAACGAGAGGGTTTGAAATTGAAAGTTTGGGAATTTCTGAACATTCCATTGCCAATTCTCTGATTCTGAAATGTTGGAGGTTTCATTCAGGCTTGATATCAGCTTTTGGGCTTCTGTTAGCTTTGATGAGAATTTTTGCGACTTTTCAGTGGTCATAGGCCTGAACGCTAGGAAGTTCTCAAATATAAATTATTCCACAGGTACAAAAATCGTCCAAAGATGGGCTTCGACGAGACTAGTTCCGAATGCGATCAGGAATTCGAGATGGTCAAAGATGAGTACGGCGTTCACGAGTATCCTGTAAAGTGAGTTCAAAAGAAGCGAAAAAACTCGAAATAAATAATCATCGAAGCAATTTTCATTGATATTTTCGATTCGTCTTCCCAGAGTCGTAAAGTTCTCCTCTGTCCACCACTTAACGATTCACTTCACTGGTAACAGCGACGCCGAGAGAATACGAATCGATTACATCGGGATGAAGGGAGAATGGACACCTGGACATCGTCACGGCGTTACCATTTGTAGCTACGAATCGCGTCCGCAGATAAGCGATCATTCCACCGATTTGATAAACAATCTCAACAATGAGATTCAATGAAGACAGAAAGAACGGAGCGTGCAGTTTTTAAGCTGGACATCACTTTTTTTATTTTCGTTTCGAAGGAATAAAAATTCTCTTTCGCTGGGATAACAATAAACTAATTTTTCTCAATGATAATAATGATAATCAGTAATAATAATAATCAAAATAATTTTATTATTACCAAACCCAAAAATTGCGTGTATATATTTTTAATTTTCGACAACATAAAAAATATATTAAATAAAATTGAAATATACAAAAAAAGAAACAAAAAATCAGCGACTGGTCGAATAAATCTCGGCACGAAAATAACATTTTAATTCGTTATTAACCTCCAAAATGCTCAAGCGTTTGTTTAGGTTTGTTTGGGTTTGTTTGTGCAATATAAATATCTAAATTTCACATGTTTCAAATGTTTCTAATAAATCTAAATTAATTTTTTTATTTCGCCGCAAACGTGTCAAAAATCATATTTCCTTTTTTTTATGAAACTTTCATCGTGATCGCAGGCGGAGAAATTTGACGAATAAAAATCGCGAACTATGTTTTTCCTTTCGATGCATCAAAATTACACGCAGAAAGACGTTGACCGTTCGTTACTCCTGGGGCGAAGCGCGATTGCGTTCTTTGTCACTGCGGTCTTTTTTTAGGCGCGCGCGCGCGTGAGTACGAATTCGAAGAGACTCGCGGACTAACGTTGATGATGCGGGTCGCCGGCACGCGCCGCGATTTCTCGTGGGGGAAACAAAAAATACATCAACGTTCGAGAGCGTCTTTATGCATCGGGAGAGAGCCCAGCGAGAACGAGAATGCTCAGTTAGTGAACTCGTTAGCTACGTCGACGTGCGATAAAAGAAAATTTCAAATTTTCGGTCATTTTTCAATGCCGGATTTTTTTTCAACTTTCCAAACGGTATTTTTCGATCCTTCCGTTATTTTTACAGATTCTTTTCGTTCTTTTGCAAGTTATTTTTATTTCTTTCAAACCTTTGCATAAATTTTTTAATTCGTTATTCGTCATTTTTAGGTTATTTCACAGGGTTTTCGTAATTATTCAAACTTTCCGTTATTACTGAAGATATTTTCATAATTTATTCATTTTTTAGGTTATGCCACAAAATCTTTCGTCATTTTCTACCATTTTATTTTCCAACTCGGGTCAACCTTTTTAACGAAAAAAAAGAAGAAAACCGGCAAAACCGTCAAACCCGATGATCAGTAAAGTTCTTTCAGGCATCGAGAAGAGACTCGTTCGTCGACTAATAAAAACTGATAGCGGTACGCGCGTGGGTCTTTCTCGGTATTAAAATGTGCGTTCAACTGGCACGCTTGATAAACATACGTAAGAAATGGGAGTTGCGCGATCGTAGCCAGACCGTCAATACTTCGTATGGTAAATATACGCACATCCGTGGGAACAATCGAGCATTCGCGTGCCGACTGCGCTCGCCGCACGATCGTTTACCTCCTCGCGACAATCGGGCCCAAAAAAATTAAAGAAATCGAATAAATCGTTTCCGGGTGACGAAATATTTGAAAATTAGTGCAAATCCAACGCATCTATTATTTTTATCTATTTAAAATAACTACGTTCTTTTAAACATCGATCGAAGTCAATCAACCAATAATCATCGACAGCAACAATAATAATAATTATTATAATGGTGGCAAGATACGTCAAATTGTAAATAATAATTGCTATTTTATAATTATTTAATAGAAATACCAACAACAACAATAATAAATAATAATAATAATAATTGTTTTTTGTTATTGTTATTATTATTAATTATTGTTAAGCGTTTTATAGCCATAATTGTAAACATTTGGAAATCATTATAAACAATATTGTTATAAAATTATATAAAACAATAATAATAATAATAATAATAATAATAATAATGACAAATAATTATTTATGAATATAGGAAAAATTGAAATTTAAGCGATAATAATTCAATAACGATACAAATCGTAACAACAATAATAAACAAATTATCAAAAATAATGTAAATGCAATTAAAAAAAATGTGAATACGTGATAAACAATTGTGAAAGTTACGAGAAACAAAAAAATGAAAAGTTTCGATGTAGTGAAATTTTTTACGAAGAAAAAAAAAGAAAAAATAGAAATAAAACGAAAGAATTTGAAATAAAAAATGTTCGCGGTTGAACAACGGTACAGACCGTGGTAATTAGCATTACCGGTGATGAACCACGACTTTTGCACGTCGTGGGTAGGATTTTTCTTTTCCGTGCACATTGTACGTGACAACTCCCCCCCGTCCCGCCCCTCCTGTGATAATTAACAAGAAGGATAACACCGAGTACGAGCGTCAAGCAAAACGTGACTTATTGGAGGATAGCGACGGGACTGGCTCGCGGACGAGAACCAAAGAGAGGGTAAGCGGAAAAGCGGTAGTGATACCACGTGACACCAGGTGGCACACGTGACTAGCGAAAACAACGCTAACGACCGAACGGGATTAACTTCTAAAATGAAAAAAAAAAAAAAAATATTTGCGAAAAAATAAACGAAGAGAAACGAAAGGTTGTACTTCGGATCATTAAAAAAGTACAAATAAATGAGAAAGATTCGTTAATTGGAGAATTTATGAGATAAAACGAGATTTTATTTTTGTTTGTATTTTTTTTTCTTAATAAAAAAAAACGCGTGTATATCTGTGTGTGTATATAGCTATATATATATATATATATAATTCTCGCCAAGAAAAATACTCTTACGAGCTCGACACGAGGCGGTTCGATTTTTCCTCGACGTCGCGATTTCATAATAGGCTTTATTGGACGATCGTGGACGATTTTTAATTTTTTTTTTTTTTTTTTCAATTTTCCCGATATATTTTTTATTTTGTTCGATTTTTTTTTTCATTTTTTTTCAATCTTTTTGGATTTTTTCGATCTTTTTTTCAAACCTCCCAATAACCGAGCATCGTGCTCTTTGACGAAACGCGTGTTGTCTTTATTGTGTTCGGAGCGGCCAACTCGACTCCCGGGTTAAACCGGAGCGATGATGGAAAACGAACCGCAAATCGCAATTCTCATTATCGATGCGGGAACGAACGATTGCGAAATTTCGATTAGAGGTTGTCAATGCAATTCCGGGATGTTCTACGCGTACGCCCAATTTTACGATAAAACAACAACAACAACAACAACAATAACAACAATAATAATAATAATAATATAAAATAAAAAAAGAAAATAACTATAATAATAGTGATAAATAAAATTAAATAAATGAATGACAATTACAAATTTCCAAATAAATAAAAAAATATTTAAAAAGAAAATAATAATAATAATAATAATAATAATATAAAATAAAAAAACGGTAATGATAATGATAAATAAAATAAAATAAATGAATGACAATTACAAATTTCCAAATAAATAAAAAAATATTTAAAAAGAAAATAATAATAATAATAATGGCAACGAAAATTGCGATAAAAAGTACATTGCACTTCGAGGCAGATACATTCGTGATAGGGAATGAAGAAAAATAAATAAAAATGATTAAAAAATAATGGAAAATGAAAAAAAAAAAGGAAAATGAGAAAAAAAAAAAATGAAAATGCAAACCCGAACGAAGAGGAAAGTACGATCGGTGAATGTTGAAGAAAACCGAAACAGTTTCGTACGCGCGACCACTGCGGAAAATTACGGTCTCGTACGTTGCACACATTTTGGCGTGGATCAAATAGCGTGGATATTTTTGCCGAGGCGAGCCTCGCGTGTGCAACGCGATGGTGCAGTCATTCAGGCGCCGCGACGCCTCCCGCGTATGACGATTAAAAAAAAAAAAAAAAAAAAAAAAAAAAAAAAAAAAAAAAAAAAAAAAAAAAATATCAA
>JAPYZI010001959.1:0-27217 GCA_030523105.1 Ophioninae sp. A BG-2022a | reverse complement strand
CCGATTGTGATTTTAAATCCTTTGGAAAAATCGATATTTCCGCGGACACACGCACGTGTCGTGTGTTCATGTGTGCATTGACGGATTTACCCGCATGGCTGATGATGCTACGTGGGTGGAACGGAAACAAATATAAGATGAAATATTATCTATTTCAACTGCGGTATACGGTTCAGGGAAATATGAGACTCTGATCGAAGTGGATGATTATCAAAGCTGGAGAGAAATTCGCGAGGTTTCAACTATGGAGAGAATTGGAGAGAGAGAGAGAGAGAGAGAGGAGAGAGGGAGAGGAGAAGTGGGAGGAGGTTTCATTCGTCAAACCGCTCCATCGAATTGACCCGAAAATCTCGAAAATCGACGACGTTAAAGTCAATATTCATCAAAGTCCCAAAAGCTGATTGTATTTTCATCGAACTCCTGTAATGAAATAAAAGCACGAGTACGATTAAGCCGCGGAGAATAACGCGTGTTGAAATTCCGAAAAAAGTATTGAAATTACGAAAAAAGAAATGTAAGTGTAGATAATCACAGATATTAAACGAAAATATTAACTTTATCAAGGGTTTATCCAAATTGGAACCTCGCGAGATACTTTATGAAGTAGAAAAAATTTGTTTGCTTCGAGAGACGAGATTTCATTTTATTTTTCGTTGGCTTTGTAAACACATTCATTTTATATACATTTTTAAAACATTGTTTTTTTTTTTTTTTTTGGTTTCTTTTTTGCTTCCGTTTAGTTAGTCCGAATTCGTGCTGTGTAATCATAACAAATTTATTTCACGAATTCAGCATGGAAAAAATGGAAAATAAAAAGTAGAGGGTAGATCTGAAAAATGAAATCGTACACGTGCAGACGTATCGTGAATAATGCAGTGATTGGCCATCTTATTGACGCTTTTCGCTTAACGATCATACGTTAAAATTTTCTTTAAAAAATGCTTTTCGCAAGGCATTAAAAATTTTACGATATAAAGCTAATTCGCAACGAAAAATATTTCCAGAATGAAGAGAAAACGAAAAAGAAAAATTATTCACATAAATTTCAATCTATTCGTTAATACAGCGAGATTGGAAAATTAATACAGAGTTTCTCGTAATTAAAATTCCTATTGAAACAGCCGATTGTAATACGAACAAAGAAAAATGCAAATGTTGTCTGTTACCAATTACAAAATTTACATGATGCATAAGTTTTCATTGTTGAAATATAAGGAACCGCGTTCTTTTCAAAAAGTCACTTCATAGCTTTTTCGTGTTGTTATTAACCCAAACAAATTACGTTCTCAATGTTTAATTAAAAAGTTTGAACAATGACAAAAAATGGAAAAATTGAAAATGAAGCGAAAAAAAGAAACGATCGTTGGACATCAACAAAGGAAACTTCAGAGTTATAGTTTTAGTGAAAAAAAACATTGATGCGTAGAACGATTCGTGACGTGGTTTAATCGACGTTTGATCGCATTAGGTGGCCAATAACTGCAATCGTTCGTTCAAACCAGAGAAATTGCGACTCGTAAACCCTGATTGTTCGATTTTAAGTTTCCATTACGACTATCGCGTATTCCTGAGAAACAGGAAAAACTTGGTTGTGCCTCGTGCGTCTAAAGAACCGACGAACTCTGCGTCGAACATTATTATAAATAATCGACAATGTTTTTCGGACGTTGAACAAATCCATGGTAAATGACAATCGAGAACCTATCCTGTATTTGGGATTCCTTTTTGTCACTATCCTGAATTCCAGGGATTATAATTTTCTCATTCCCCATACAAAAAAAAAACCCCCACCCTGCCAAGAAAAAGCTCGAATAATACATGGGACGAATGCTTGTTTGGTTATTTTTTCTTGCATAAAAAATGCATCAAAAAATTTAAACACTGGCTACTGATAGAAAAAAAAAAGTGAAAAAAAAAGTGAAAAAAAAAAACCATAGAAAAATCTGGTTCGTTTATGTTTTATTCGCAAGGCAATCTTTGATTATTTTTTCGTGTAACGCTTATGAATTCATGCATGACATTATAGAAAATTGGTTCGTTAAATTACAATTTAACATATTGTTTTTCGAGCTTTCATCAAAAATTGACGTTACATTGTCATTTTAAATAATAATTGATGATAGTGTCAATTTTTTAATTATTTGGTCTTAAAATACCATTGCAACAAGCAGGAATTATTCAGTTTTCCTAATTGCTGATAAACTAATAAATATTGATTTTCCTAATTTTTCTAATTGTAAAACTGTTCACCCCGCATTACTTCCTTAAATATTTACTGTAATGGCAATTGTATGAAAAACGAAATGCGCTTGTGTGTATAAAAAAAAAATTAAAGAAGCTTCAGTAGCACGTCAATCCCCGTAACAACCCGAAATACTCTTGTTCACGATTACAAAAAAAAAAAAAACAAAATCCTTAAACACTCCCAGCTTAACTCCTAATGGTTCACGAGGCATGGTCGTAAAAGAGGATTGCCCAAGTGTCATCTCAATTTACAATCGATCAATCTTTATTGCATTATTGTTGTCGTTGTTATCAATGTTCTACCCGAAATCCAGAATATTTCCTTTTCGCCCCTATATCGTTCCTCAGTCTTCGACCAACTGTGTTTGAAGTATTTCACCCAGGGGATGAAAACCACCCTTCCGAAACCCGAGGAAACAACGTCCGAAAAACATTTCCTTTTTTTTTTTGTTTTTCCGTGTGTGTGTGTTTTTTTTCTCGTCGATACTGATTTACATAGGACAAAAAAAATATGTATTGCCGCTTGTGTGGTTGTGCACGAGGGAGTAAAAATATTCGCGCACGAACGCGCTGAATAATTTCTCGAGGGAGGTCCAACCACGAATAAACGAATCTGGTAGGATCGTTCTCCAAGGAATTGTGAAGCTTACGAGGGAAAATCTACCGAGATATTCACGTTTTTCTCCCTCACTCCCTCCCGCCTCCCTCCTCCTCTCATCCGGTCTCCTTTCCTCACTGCCTCTCAATTTCTGCCCTTTTTCTCAACGATTGAATCCAATAACGAATGTTAGATCGCGCGCGAAAACGGTCTTCGTGAATTTTGCAATTCCCAAACGCAGGAGAAAATGAAGATTGACGAATAATATTTTATTCAATTCCATGGTGAAATAATCGATTTCGATGGGCAGGGGAATCGAATAATATTTAACGAGCGATTAATTGACAAATATTTTCTAGGATATCACTTAATTGTACACGCGTTATTGTAGGTTATAATGATCGATAAGAGGGGGGGGTTAACGAGCTCGCAATTTGTCTGGTCACGCAATTTCGCAAGAGCTGCTCATGATTCACCTACATTTTGTCAATTCGATTTCCTTTGTTCAATAAATTGTGCAACGAGGAAAATCGAAATTAAAACTCCAACGATTAAGTAGACAATAATTTTTTTTGTATCGAATTTTACAATGGTAGTAATTATAGTCCGAGAAGGCGACATTAATTTTCTAATTCATTTTGCATGTTGATTTTCTTTTTTAATTTTGAAAATTCATTTTCAATTTTGATTCGTGATTCGTTTTAAATGAGTTTGAGAATCAATTTGAATCTTCGTTTCGAATCACGAACATTTTATTACAAATATTGTTACACCAAATTTCAAATAATTGTCGGAACGAATATTATCTCAATCCTTAACAGTGAACAAAAATTAACTTTTCGATTGCTCACCATATATGTTTTTCCTGTTTTCGGAGGAATTATTTATCATCCATATTACAAAATTTACATGGATGAATCGAAGACTCCTCGAGAAATGAAGTTCCTATTGGATTCCTTTTTTTTTCGATTTATCCGCATCAGAGAAATTGATTCTCCCGAAAAGCCCTTTGATTGTAGTTGCTAGTTTCATTTTTGTTCGCTTCTTTTTTTGCTTGTTATACATTTTTGTTCACGGTGTGGTTTAAAATTTGAGTTGTACGTTTATTTTTTTTTATTTCAATCGTACTTGACTGCATTTTTTTGGTTTTACATTTTTTTTTGTTGATTTTTTTCATTTTATCGGTGGGGTTATTTAGGGGGTTCGTGTGGTTGGTGGAATTTTTCCAGGTGCCTTGGGACTACCGACATTCAGTTCTGGAGACCCGTCGCTGCACACCTACTCAACAGAGTACAGAATCATTCCCGAACAATGATAGCCATTTAGAAAGGTGGAATACAATCTGAGAAACGAAGTAAAATAAATATTGAAGGAGTAAAAAAAATGATACAATAAATATTATAAACGAGAAGCCACCGTGAAAGGGAAAACAAGACGCACAAAAGTCAAAATTCACGACTCTATTCAAGCACAATTAGCTATCAGTCCGCTTAAATTCAAAATAATCAAAAAACATTATTCCGAGTTTTAAAAAATGTTCAATAAATCATTTCAATTTTAATAATTAAATACTATAATTTTTTGATGGCTTGTAAACTTCGATTTTGAAAGTTATGCACTAAATTCGTTACGAAAAATGTCGGATTAAAATTTTTCGAATTTCGTCATGCGTGTATCGATTAATTGAAACCTATAAATAAATGTGTATGAAAAAACTGAAGGTTTTAATGGTAAAAAAGGTTGCCGGAGTATCGCTATTTCCACAATTGTACATGATCTGCTATAAAAGCGTAAAAGCAAAAAAAAAATTACTTCGTAAAGGTGAAATATCGGAAAGGGAGTGCAGAGAAAAACGTAATTATGAATTTAATCCCACGCAGGAATAACTTATAAAAATATGATGATGGAATAATCTTCCCCTCCCCATATATCAGAATTCCGTTGGGTCAAGGTAAAAATAAAAAAGCAAAAAAGTGCGGATAAACGCGCGAATAACAGATATGAAAAAGGAATTCAACGTTTATCATTCGATTTGTGCCTCTCATAAAATAAAAAAAAAAAAAAAACAAAAAAAATCAATGTTAGCGAACGAGCCACATTGGAGTTTCAATTTTACTTGGGTTTCAGCGATACTTATAAAATAACGTTTGAAAATTAAACTGAATTGTAGGGAAGCTTCTCGATGTAAAAAATTCGAATAGATTGCTCGATTATTTCAACGAGTACCAATCATTACATTTTTTAATTAAAAACAGACAATTTCTAAACCGGAAAATCCAAAAAATTTGCATACAGTTTATCGAAACGTTAATTTCAAAAGATCTGTATTTCGAAATTTCCACAGTTAAATTATTTAAAAGCAGGAATATTCTATTCGATCTTCGATCGATAAAGCGCGATTTAAATTCGTTTTTTTTTTTTTTTTGTTTGTTCTTCGCGGAGTATTTTTATTTTTGAATGCCTTGCGGGTTGAGTCGTTGAAAAATCGTGTCCATGGAATTTGGGAGAGGGTGAAAAAAGGTCTGGTAGAATATATAGAGAGTAGATAGAGAGGACGAGCAACGTCGTATTTCACAGTCATTACCGGTACAGCACGCTCTCGAGCGTTTCTCGATGCACCCACGCAATAAATCGTCGGTTACCGTTAGCGTGACAGAAGCGCAGAGACGAGAAAAGGGGTTGGGCTTTTTCTGGCGTTTCAACCCCCTTCATTGCTTTGCAACAGCAGCCTCTACGGTCCGGGACTTGTTCGAAGCTTTTTTTATTTTTTATTTTTTATTTCCTCCATCTTTTTCTCCATTTTTCTGGATAGTTCTCCATCTCTCTTTCTCTCTCTCTCTCTCCCTCTTTTCCTGCCTCCAGTTGTATAAATGGTGAGAGAAACCGATTCGATGGAGCGTGCACTACTCGTTTAATTTCTTTGGTTTGTATCATATCGAAAAAATAAAATCAAATCTATTCCGTTTTTCACCATTTTCTATCCTCTCTCTCTCTCTCTCTTTCTCTCTCTCTTCCACCGCGGAAAAATCGTTTTTTCTCGTTTTTGTCAGTTCGGTTTCCAAGGCATTAAAGACGATTAAAACGACCAAAAACATAATTATCGAAGCAACGTTTATTATTGTTATCATTGTAATTATTATTATTATTTTAGCAAAGGGCGAAATCTTTTTCACGTTCATTCGAAGCAACTAGTTTTTAGGAGACGAAATAATGTCAAGAAAATGATCGGTATGCTTGAACGGATTTATAACGGTTACGGCTGATCAATAACGAATCATCAGTTTCGTTTGAATTGGATGAAAAAAAAAAAAAAGAAAAAAAACGTATTTGTAATTATCATGAGAATGTCGTAAATTGTTATTCTCGTCCACGACTTCCACTTTATCTGGCCGTTACCGCGTAACGTGTAAAGATTGTATATATTCATTATCGATGGAGATTAAAAACAAAAAAAAAAAAACAAAAATGCGAGCAGAAGAATTTATCGTCGCGTAATTGTACTTGAAATCGCGTTTATTTGGAAGAAGCGAAAATCTCAGCGATTTAACCGAACGAGACGGGAAATCGATATTATATTATATAATACATACTTAAGATATACAACGCCTTGGCCTTTTTTCCCAGGATGGTGCGCAATCGCGGATTATTACATGCAATTGTATATTACGAATAATGATATTCGACATGTATCCCACACCCTGTTGAAGAAAGAACTCGTTTCTTTTTTTTATTTGTCACGTGCTACCCCAAAAATGTATATTTCTGGTACTGTTTATCGAAAAGTTGGAAAAGTAACTATGGCAGGAATTTTCTAGTGCCTCGATCGATCGTAACAGAAATTTTACGGGATCGAGAAAGGAGTGTAATAAGCGTGAAGAGAATTAAGGTAAAAAAGAACGATGCCACATCGGTGCAATATTCGAATCGAACGTCCATCGATTTTGTCATTCAAAACCGTTTACCGGAATATTTCCCGATAGTTATGCAAATGTGAGGCTCCACCCCAATTTTGGGGTGAGATTTTTTTGTTGCAATAAATTGCTTCAATTAGTCACTGCTAGTGATATTTAGCTTGCGGAAGCCGATATTTTTAATTATTTCCATAAGTTATGGGGTTTTCAAGTTTGGTGAAAAATTTAATAAAATTCGACATTTTCGTATACTTCGATAACTAAACTTCGAAACGAGTCGAATTTTTGATGGAAATGAGCCTTCTGGAATATAACCGAGCAAACCCAAACAAACCCAAACAACGCAAAGAACCTCAGAACTTATGAAATTAATTAAGGTTGTTTGGGTTTGGTTTCGGTTTAATAATTGAAAATGCCAGCCTCCGCCGGCTAAATATCACTAGTAGTCACTAATTTAAGAAATTCATGGTAAAAAAATATAATCTCCGGCCAAAAATTCAGGTGCAGCCCTACATCTGTATAATTACCTATTTCCACTCCCGTTGACTTATCGAAGCTGCACGAAAAATGGACCGTGTTAAGAACACTCTTTAATTAATTAAATATACCCTGATTACAGCGTTAATACTTGAAACGAGAATTCGAAGGAAAAAAAAACTGTAAATCAATATTGTTCATATATTTGTTGAATAAGGAGCCCACGTGCCAGACTATACATACCTAATATACAAACAAATTAATGCACTGTTATTTATATCGATTATATTTGCTGGGACGATTCGAAGATACGTCCCGAATAAGCAATAATACAATGGAACACTCGTTTCGTTATTAATTTCGTGTGTGTATATGTATATCTCCGTTCGATCATCCCGGAAAAAAAAAACCTCGTGAGATACGAATTCGCACGAAATCAATATTGCCCTCTAACGAGACGAAAAAAAAAAAACAAGTATTTTGAAGAACATCGAATTTATATCATCGTCTCGAAAAAAATAGTTGAAAAAACAAAATAACTACATGAAAATATATTTGTATCATGATTTCTTGATGGCGATTTTATTTCTGGAAGTTGTGCACAAAATGTTCACAGACGCATGGCTGGCAAACTCTGTGGTTCTACGTCAAGCGAAACGTCGCCTGCCTCTACCCCCATTCCATTAGGTACATCGATAAAAAAAAAAAATTTCACTCGAAACACACACCCACGCACACTCACATACACATGTGTACACACGAAAAAAAAAAAAAAAAACAATAATAAAAAATCCGAATTGAACGAACGACGTGAAATCGATGAAAAAGAAACAGAAGAGAGAAAGAAAGGACAATGACACGGACTATGTAGTTGCTCAAATTAAATATTTCTCTCGCGAGTTTTTGACGCCAGAAAAACACGAAGAATGAACATTCCAGTTTCAGGTGGAGAAAGAGAGAGGGAGGAATAGCGTGTACTTTTATCAATCATTCGGTTAATTAAAGAGAAAAAAAAAAGTGCTAAAAAATACAGAAAGAAAAAAGAAATCCTCGTGAATGTATATTAACAGTGGAGTATTTGAAATTCATTGATTGCCATCCATTGACTTCGTCCCTGTATTAATTGATCACGATATCGATCGATCCGTCATCGAAGAATTGACAAGCTTCCAATCTCCTCACACATCGGAACGTGTAGTTCGTAAAAAAAAAAAAAAATCAGAAATTCACTAAACAATCAATATTAATATAATTGAGTAAGAATTCGATACTTATTGAACCAATTATCACGAAGAACGCACTTTTTATGGGAAATATTTATTTTTTCTCCCTCTCTGTCTCTCTCTCTCTCTCTACCTCTCTCGGTCGAGTTCAAACGCTTCGATAAATCACGATAGCTTCAAACATGCACGATAATAATTCTGCACGTCCGAAAATGTAATCATGAAAAAAAAAAACCAAAAAAAAATGTCCGAATCTAGGATTTCCCCAAATGGGAGTAACCACGAACAAAAGTGAAACGAAAAAAAAAAAGAAATGAAAAAAGAAAATAAAACACGACACCGGAAATAACCGAGCGAAAATGGTCCGTTGCCATCCTTACCTCTTGAAAGATGTCCGGTCACCAATCACACTCTATTCCCATCTCTCCTTTGCCTCAACAATGAAGTATCTGTCTGTCTATCTCTCTCTCTCTCTCTCTCTCTGGATTCTCCGCAAAGCAAACTTTCTCTAAAATTAAAGTGTTTCGTAGTCGTTGAACGGTAGATAAATACAGTAGTGAGTTCTATTGTAATCTCTATAAGCTACAACCTCTTAATCGAGAAATTAATGAAAGATCAAAATAACCAATTTACACAACAACAAAAAAAAAAAGAAAAAAACAAAAAAAGGATAACGAATTAGTGTAGATAAAATTAGGTGTATCGCGGATAGGCGTTTCCGGTTGTGGAGAATGCAATCCGCTGCGTGAAAAAAAATGGCAATTGAAGAAAAAAAAATAACATATCTCAAAAAAGAAGAAAAAACGAAAAAAATAAATGAAACATCAATCAACGGAGAAAACTTAAATGCCGAGAACTACGTGAAAGCAAATGCGGCGAATGTGCAATCTCCGCACTACCACGATCTGTTAATTAAGAAAAATCGCAAAAGATTCGTTCTGCTAATCGTAGTGTAAGACCTCCCCGTATTAGCCAAGTTAAATAAGACACTCCGAGATCCTCCTCGTAGTAGAGAAAGTCCTCTTTGACAAACGAAATAAAAATTAACGAAATGTGAAAGCAAAAAGAAAAAAGAACAAAAATTATGAAAGAAGAAGAAGAAAAAAAAACAAAATCATTGGAACCGCCCAAGGCTAACGAAAGGATTCTGCTTTTTGTTAAATTGTGTTTAAACTCGTCACGAATTTTATTTTATTCTTTATTCGAGCAAAAGTTTAGCTATAGTTGTTTCATCTTATCCCCCGTCCTTTAATCGCTATATATACATACCTATATTTATATATAGCAATTAAAGACTGTATATCTGATATATCTTTCTCTTTCTCTCTGTCTTCCCGTCCAATCGTCCATCGATTATCGTTCATTATTATTCGCAAAAAGCTGTGATCCGTTGTTTAATTTTCGAGTCGATATTGTCGTCAATAAGATGAGGCAAATTGAAACAAATATGAAAGAAAAAATTATATTAAGAAAAATAAAAGAATAATAATAATAATAATAATAATAATAATAATAATAATAATGATAATAATAATGATAATGATCATAAATATAAGCTTTTATTTCGCGAGGGAATAACGATCGAGTATCCCAGCTAGACACGCGTACAGTTTTTAAGGACGAGTCCGTCCTCCTCGCCCCGGCTGAGGGACGAGCGAAGTTTTAAAGAATCGACAAATTAAAAAAAGAAAAAAAAGCAACAAACGAATACGCGAATTATATATCGAGGAAGGTGACATTTTTTGCCAAGTAAATCTAATTTCGTGATAACATTGAATTAATCACCATTGTAACTGGCGTCGTATTTGAATATATGTATTTGTGCGCGACAGACGAGAGAATCCTTCACGAGCTGAAACGAAAAAAAAAAATCGAAATAAACCAAACAATAAAAGACGATATATATATATATATATATATATATATATATATATATATATATATATATATATATTCCATGTGTCCTGAGCTTACATTTGTTATTGAACACGATGCTTAACAATATTATACTATTTTTGTGTGCGCCAGTAGTTCGCTCGCGTTAGCTTTGCTCGCACGTGTCCAAATCGATTTCCAATTTGAAAGAAAAAAAAAAAAGAGCGAAATTTCAACGAGCAAGGTTTCGAAGAAAGAAAAAAGAAAAAAAAAGACGAGAAAAATGAGCGACTGAGTTATCGCTGTGGAAGTACTCCGGGTTATCGCTGTTCGTAAGATTGTTACAGATCACTCCTGTCGCTACGAACTACAGTTGGCAAAAAATACAAACAAAAAAAAAAATACAAACAGAAAACCAACCGTCGAATGAAAATTTTCAAAAGCGCTACGCTACGTTTTCTTTTTTTTTCTTTTTTTTTGTCTTTTTTTTCGTTTGTTTTTCGATCGCGACAATGTAATTACTCGAGCACAATGAACGTGTGTGCGCAGCCAAGAAGTAACGATTACAAGGAAACCGATAATGAAAATATGATAAAGAAAAAAAAAAAACGAATTGGAAGAGACTCGTGCGGAAATACTTGAAAAAACGTTTACTCCGAAGGAAAAGCGATAATTTAATGAACGCGTTCGAAACTAATGAATTCAATATCGACACTAACATACGTGCATACACGTACACACACGATAATTGTAATGATTCGCTGAAGCTCTACGATATGGTATTACGCTTAAGGATTATATGAAATAATGAATGTCTGTAATAAATAAAAAGATATCACGCAACAAAAAAAAAACGAAAAAAGGAGGGTGAAATTGTATGAAAAAAAAACACACATAACAACAACAATATCAAGATCTTTTCGTTCCTGATAAAATTTTATTGCTGGATGAAGTGAACGATATCGAAGTTTGCAAATTTTTTTTTTCTAACGAAAAGAATTGGTGACGTAATTAAAAAACATATTTCTGAGACATTGTACTATGAGCTAGGAGCCAACTCCAACAACTTGCAGTCTTTTTTCTTGCGTTAGACAATAATAATAAATATCGTAACACAATTCGTATCAGTCCAACAAAGACGACGCGAATTTCTTTATAATAATAATTCACAAACACGAAAAAGGTTATCTCTGGTAATTCAACATTACGTAGACGAAAGATAATAAAAATTGATTATCGTCGAGTTTGATATTTATCCGAGTGAAGTTTTTAATTTATTTAAAAAATTTACGCTGTTTCATTAGTGTCACTAATGACACGCGCGAGCTAAACGAAAATAATTCGTCTACGGCAATTAAAGCAATGTTATTTTTTTTTTTTTGCATCCCGACGTTGTATCTTTCCCCATATTTATCGTCCAATGTTTCTTTAATTCCGTTGTTTCGACATTACTTTCCCAATTTTTATACTCCGTTCTTCAGTCGTTGCATGGAAGGAAAAGCAACAAAAAATTCATAGGAAATAAATATCCAAGCTGTTTTAAAAATAAAATACATTTTTCAGTAAAAAATCGGAATAGTGAAATAATTAAGAAAAAAATTTCCCGTCTTTAAGAAATCTTTTTTTGTTTGCAAATTAAATTGAATAGGCTCTATGGTTAAATAACTTTCTGCATGGTTTTCATTTTTTTTTTTTTTTTGATATTCGATATATCGTGTATAGAAGATAACTATTTGGAAAGTTGAGGTAAAAAAATGATGTAAGAAGGGTCTCTCTTGTTTGGGTAGGAGCGGTCGTTTACCGCGCAGTGGGGCCAAGGGTGGGCCGAGTGTCCGTCAGCCCCAGCGGGGGTTGCACCGGTAAGCTTGAAAATCCCAAATGTGACTACGTTGTTAAAACCAGAGTTCTCGTGTTCTCGCTCGACTTTACGGTAACCGTAATCCTTAGCCGGTAGATATATATCCATATCTATATACATACATACATACCTACACACATATAACATCAATAAATTAATTGATTAATGAATTTATATCTATATATATATAAAATATTAATTAATTAATTTTTATATTATTTTTTATATATATTTGTATATATATTATTTAAATAATTTATATATATATATATATATATATATAGAAAAATGTGTTTACATCTATAATCACATTATTTTCAAATAATCCTATATTTAATTCCGTATAAAAAATATACCTTCATAAAATAGTTTGGTAACTTCTAAATAACAATTTGAAAAGTAATAAACTATTCTTTGCTTAAAGAAATTAGTGGATTAATGATTAATAGGAATAAAAGGGATTTTTCCTTAATTTACGTAATTCACAATATTTATTCAAAACGTACCGTGGCCGTGAAGTAAAAAAATTAATTTATTGTTGAGAGACACAAAGAACAATAAATTGAAGCTGATCGGTACAAAATGAATACGATAAGAGATCAGTTGCAAAGAGATACAAGCGATTATATTTTCAACGAGTATTTGAAAAAATAGAGAGATTAAAATCATAAATTCAGTTGGCTTATACATTACGTCAGAGGTCGTAATCCATTTTCTTTGTGAAACGCGAATAAAATCCATTTGGCCATTTTTCCATTTCCACTTAACATTTTTGTAGCCTATTACGTGGATTGATTTTTATCGACAAGAGCCTCGGGGATGTAGCACGAAGTCCGATCCATCGTCATACTTCGACCAGTACCAATTTAGTTGCAAATACGTATTATTGAGAATTCCATAGTTGAAGCATCGTTGACCGACCCTTTATTTGCGTACGTATTATACGGGACGGTCCATGCTGAATAGAAAGCCATTTAAATTCTCGTATTCGGTGACTCTTTTACACTTCACATATAATAAACATTTTTTAAAACCACTTAAAACATTCTTTTTTCCAAAAATAATATTTTTTGGTCCCATTTATAGTAAATTTTGATAATTTTTTTGAGTTTTATGGTATTGTCGGTTATAACATTTTAAAAAAAAGTTTAATTCAATCGAATTTCATGTATATACGAAAACACGAAATTTATCGAATCGTTCGATAATTTATTTTGAAAAATGTTAATCCCTATTTTACGAGATTTATAATTGCCTCTCATCGGTATGGAACGTTCTGTATATTGTTATCCGTATACGTATAAATTAACACACTATAAAATTATGTAATAGTCTTGACTGAAGTTCGATTGATTGGTCATGTTTATTATTATCGTTTTTGTGCTCTTCCGTTTTGTTTACTCGTTGATTATTCGTTGGGAATGCCAAATAATAATAGGATATCGATGACCTCAACTTTATCGAATGTTAGACATAATATTTGTGCATCCGTTGCTCGTATGACGTAATAATAATACCGATTGATTTATCGGACCGAATTATTATATCGTACAACTTCGCCGATATTTCAAATTTTTTCAAGAATTTCTCATTAAGAAATTACTATCTCCGATCGTAAAGAGATACTAACATTTTTACTTCGTTGGTTCAAAAAAACGTTCCGCAAAGTATTTTCAAAACGAAAGTATTTAGAAAACTTTCGACTTTCGAGAAATTCCTAGACATTATTTATATTTATTTATTACGGTGTTCTACGACGAAAGTTTTATTGTTTGAGTCATAGCTAATTCCCGTAAATCGATAAATGGATAAAGAATTTTTTTTGTTTTTTTTTTTTGTTCATTTATTTTTGTCAAGTCGAAAAATTTTAACCATAAATTTTGATGATTCAACAATTAAACAGTTTAGATTTTTTCTCGCCGCTATTAATTACCCGGCGCAAGGGGTAATTAATTGATTCAATGATTCAAGGAATGACGTAATTATAGAAAGCCTCGATTTCGATTTATCACCATCGAGGTTACAAATTACCCCCATTGAATTATTTCCTCTGTCAAATTTTCATTTTTTTTTTTTTTGTTTACTCCAATTCGACCGTTATTTTTTTAATTCCCCAGACTCGCAGTCATATAACCGAAGTAGAACTTTATCTCTTCAGCGGGGAAATGACTCTCGAAACTTTCTCCCACGCTCGCCCTCTTTTTCTATCGATCTGTTTATTTCCCGGGGCTTTTAGCATAAGATTTAAGATTTAAATAACACTGGGATTTAAGATTTCCTCGACGTATACAGAACGACGAATAACACTACTTCACAGCATATATTTATATATTTTATCATTTCCGAACAAGGGTAATGAGGGTGAACAGAAACGTGATTATAATATGATTTAAGAGAATAAATTTAAAACAATATATATTACAAATATTTACGTTATTTGTTATAGTATCAACAAACAATTTATTGCTCAATAATAATATCTTATTTATTAGAAGTTATAATATAATTGAAGAGAATAAATTTTGAAAAAAATATTTACGAATATTTACGTTATTTGTTGTTTCAAACAAATGAGGAATTATAATCGAGCAATTATAAACTGTACGAGTATCATCATTTTTTATTACTCTACTTTTGATTTTAAACAATAATTATTAAAATCCGTTAAAATAAAAATCTTTTCACACCCAATCGCTACATTTCATCCGTTTCTTCTCCTCCACCACTAAAATGTCGATATTTCTTTTGTCCTACTTTTCCCTCTCATAATTCGTTCATCCATGACCATTTTCATCAAAAAGTGTACAAATTACAAAGTAATCTCACAGGAGCTTCCATACGAAAATTCAGCAAACCTGATCACGATCTTACGATGCAAATAATACGAAATAAATCTTCGATTAATTGTGCACTCGTATTTCTTTCGAGAATAAAATCATTAAAATTGTCGAAGCCTAGATTTAGCCAGGTCGGGTCCCGAGTACATGTATACAAGTTCCCACATAGTTGATTAGATTAGTATGAGAGTAAAGTAATGAGAGATCACTTTATATTAATACGCAACAAACTTTAACTATACACATATAAATATATAATTCCACGTATTGCCTTCTCGATAACGTATCGTTTAATCTTTTTCTAAATACCCCGTAATTTGTAAATGGTGTTGGATCTGACTGCCTAGCTCATAGAAAATACCTAAAAAAAAAAATTTGTTCAAAAAAAACGAAGAAAAAAAAATACAAGACTACGACTAGCAAACTTCCATTATTTCGTTTACTCGAGTCCAGAAGTGAGATTATACCTGACGCAGGACGAGGCTCTTTTCTTCCAATACGTTCCAGTTTCGCAAGAATAATCAATGAAGCAACGATTTTTGACGTTCTCTTCGATAAACGAAAAAAAATCTTCGACGCTAAAATTATTAATGCCTGGAACAATGGAAAAGTTTGCCAAGTCGAGCGAATCACTGATAATCTCCCGAAGATTCACAGGCTAACGGTGAGAAAACGATCGATAAATTTTCTCAAAGAAAAATATCAGCAACAAAAAAATGTCCAATCTCATCCGTTGGTCCGTGGATCGTCGACAGAAAAAAAAAACAATCCTGAAAAAAAAAAAAAAAAGAAAACCTCGAGTATCGTAACGAGGAAGAGACATCCCGGACTGTTGCCGAGACTGATGACGAAGGATATCCTGAAGATGGAGTCTCACCTAGGGGCGAGTAATTCTACCATCTACCTACAAAAAAAAAGCTAATGTGCTCTCTTCTCACTAGTGCAAAGAAGCAGTGAAAAAATTTAAAAAAAAAGAAGAAAACAAAAAATTATGTAAATCGTCGTGTATCAAGTGTATTATTCATAGTTTGAAGTCTAGTTGACCGTCACTGGGGGGGTGAACGCAAACGCAAAATCAACGATAGTGATAAAATGCTATTATGCTAATGTATATATATATATATATATACATAGAAAAAAAAAAAAATAAAAACAAAAAAGAGAAGAAATGAAAAGTTCAAAGCTCGAGTCCTCTATTTGTAAGAGCGAGACTTTTGAAGGTACAATAATCTGTTCTGGATTAAACGAGACTCGAAAGTAGCGAAGTCGACCCTCGGTGGCGGGAGAGCGTAGTCGACCTAGAAAAGTTCGAGTTAAACGAAGCTAAATATCCTCTGGCTTAGACACAATTCAGTAGTGAGCGACCTCTCGTTATTCGAACTAACCACTGTAAAGTTTAACTCTAACTATTTATCCACTTAGATCGATACCGAGGCTTCGTACTATTATTGTTATTATTTACAAACGTACGTATATGTACGTAGTGTGGAAAACACCTCGAATGAAATATTATAGTAAATATATCGAGTACGGAAAGAGTAATGAGCAATATTGATATTGTTTTAGGAAAGAGTATTAATTTTAATATTTTATTTTATTTAATATTGACTCGTTTATACATACGATGTATTAACAATCGTTTATTATTATTATACACGTAGTTATGGATGACAATACGCGGTTGGTCATTTATCGAATTACGATTAATTCCAACGACGATAAAAGTTAACCTCTCGTGGAATAAAAATAGCTTTGAATAATCGATGTTTAATGAAATCAATAAGAACTCAAGGAAACGCGAGAAAGCTCGTTGGTACGCATGGACACTAATCCGCAAGCAAAAACGTATTTCTTTGTCCAATTAATTCCTTACTCTCAACTGCCATTTGAACAACAACCAGAAAAAAAAAACCCAACTGTTCAAACGACAAAAGTATGAATTAAATAAAAAATCAAAAAATAAAAATAAAACCCAAAGAAACAAAAATTTGCTACGATTATTCAAATCGTGTTTCAGCGAGTGAAATTTAATAGAAAAAAAAAATCAACGAAAACAAAAATGCGAAAATGGTCGGTAATTGAAACTTCAAATACTAATTATTAATACAAAATTTGCGAGCTGTTTAATTTTAACCCCTCCCAATTTTTGGCAAAATTCTCGCTACGTTCGACAATTCATTTTAACGATGATAAGAGTTAACGTCTCGTGGAATAAAAATAACTTCGAATAATTTGAATATTTATTACGAAGCGCGAACAACAAAAAAGATGGAATTAAATGACGATTAAAATTTTTGAATAGCGATTGCTTCGTCAATGGATTATCATCCATATTCGTATTTGAATTCGATACATGACCAGCACCGAATACGAAGTAGATGAAGAGGCGTCCAATATATAGATTTTGTGTATGCGTGCTGGTGTGTGTGTGTGTGTGTGTATGTGTCCGAGTGATTTTATCATTTAGAATGAAATCGTCGATCTCGTCGTATAATATAGATTATAGAAATATAGTCCAGTAGCATTTATCAGTCAGTAGAATTAGTGAAAAAGTGAGATTATTCGATAATTAATAATACTATCTCGTTATTATTATTATTATTGTATATTGATTCATTTAACTGTGAACCTTGTTAGCTAACGACTCCATAAAATTTTAATCTATTATTATTATTATTTACATACATATGTCCTTCGATATATGCCTGAATCCAAGCCCGCTGAATTCAATCGATACTATTATACATAATTCCACGTTTGAGATACGACCGATAAATAGTTATTTCACAAAAGATACATACTGCAAATATTCCGAATCGTTAATATTAATAATAGAAAGCTTAGAATAATTCGGTTTTAGCATAGAATAACGTACGTGACGTGAATGTCACACACGCTTTCCCACGTAGAATAGTTCGAGAAAACGAAAAACGAGAAAAAAAAAAGAGAGACGAAACAAGCCAATTTTGAATATGTCGAGTGTGATAATTCGTTCGTAGAATAGACTGACTTTGATCTTCGTTGTTTCTAACGATATATAATCTTCGTTGTTTCTAGTCTCGTGTTATCTTCGTTGTTTATTATGATACTATTCGTTTTATATCGTATATTCGTATTGTATAAAACGATAAATAACCATGCTGCAACATAATTATTCATAATTATTCTGTTTGCAATTCTTCTAATTCGCAGCTGCTCTCGTTACTGACCAACGCTAAAAATCATCGCTCGGTTTGATAAAAAAAATAATGTTAAATTGATTTTGAAAAAATAAAAGAATAACAGCACGTACGAATTGTGCTCGCGATCTTGTTTCGTCCAGTGTGTTGCTTCTATCGGCATCTTGGATTACTAAAGAATCTTGCCTCAGATACGTTACATGTATCTGGCAATTTTCCAGGTCGTACGAATCATGGTAAACGGATGAAAAATATTTTTCAAAAAATGTATTGTTTTTGCCATTTGTTTCCACTTTTGTTTGTTATCACAAAAATTTCGTCGAGTTTCACTGTTTTCCAAAACTTACGAACGCGTAACAATCGTTTTTTAATTTACAGTAATTCGGAGCAATTGAAATTCTTTTATTGACAAAGTGCCATCATTCGGAAATGAAATCCTGCGGTTAACGCTTGCATTTGATTTTTGGGTTGTAAACTTGAAATAGATACGACCTACTTTTGATCTACTTGTCTGTTCTTCCAGTCCACTTTGACAAATCATCGAAACACTTTCGTCGCAGCTTTGATCAACGGTTTCGCTTTTGACGACGCGAAAGCCTGGATTGGCTTGTCGAAAAAGACTGGTCCAATGTGCCAAAAAAGCTAGCTTCTCTTTTTTGAACGATACATTATTTTTTTTTTTTATTGCATCGATGAAACGGTTATTGTTTTACCAGAAAAAAAATCTATGTATTCTTTCTTTGATAAATCGTAAATTTTTCGGTATTTCCGGTAAAATTGAATCGAGCCAAATTTGAAAGTCAATTTATGAAAATATTTCGTATTTTTTTCTCTTGACGTACTTCAATAAAGATGACATTTCGATATTGGTATTGAAAAATTGGGAATTTCGGGTTTACTTCATTATATATTTATTGTCACATGGGGAAAGTGACTTTTTGATTTTTGCTCGTGATTTAATTGAGAAAAAAAAACGGAGAGATAAAAACATAAACGATACACCCAGTGACCGCAGGGGCAGTTTTCCGGGTCGAGTGATCTCGTAACAATCCCTTGCAGGCTTTTACGTTCTTTCTTGTCTGCAAGTTTTTTTTTTTCTTCCCATCTGGACGACCACCCTCTCGTTTTTTCTTTTTTACCCCCTCCTCTATGTTTCTCTCCCTCTCTCTCTTTCTATCGCTTCCTGTCGCTCCTTATTTTCGGCATTCTATCTTGCTCGGTTTGGCTCGTGATTTTTACTATTTTCCGGGACTCGCTGGAATGGTGAACCGAGGCTCCATTTACCGTAACCCTGTTGAGATCCAGGAATCTCCACACACTCGTCATTTTTGCCTCGAGGCTACAAAAGTTACTGGAGTAATCCCCTTTTATTTCTCGCCGTTTTATCGAGCCTCTCACGCACACGGGTCCATCCTTATCCTATACGAGACGATCAACGTCTGCGTAAGTGCTTGCCCGCGAATTTAGTCGGAAAGTATGAAAAAAGAAAGCGAAAGATCTCTGACGATAAGCTTGCCGGCGTTTTTCTTTTTTTTTTTTCTTTTTTTTACTTCTATCAATCCCGTTCACTTTCACATTTTTTTTTTTTTTGGCTCCTCCGACTGTTTCTCGTTCTCAGGAAAATCCGGGATTCAGAACACTGCCAAATTTTCTATTCCTTCAATTTAAATTTCTTATAACATCGCAGCTGTTCGAACTGAGTTATACTAATTTTAATTGTTTGACGATATTTTTTATTAACCTGCCAAAGAATAAAAATGGACTTGTATAATTGATTGGAATATCGAGAAATGTCGAAATCATTTTTTTTTTTCGATGAGTGATTTTTAACGTTGAATGAAATTAATACGAATTGAAGAAAACACGAGATAACTCGTTGGTACGCATGGATACTAATCCGCAAGCAAAAACTTATTCGCTTGTCCAATAAATTCGTTACCCTCAACTGCCATTTGAACAACAACCAGAAAATAAAACACAACTGTTCAAACGACAAAAGCATGAATTAAATAATAAATAATTTAAAAAAAAAGACAAGCCAAAGGAACAAGAATTTTCTACGATTATTCAAATCGTGTTCCAGCGAGTGAAATTCAAAAGAAAAAGCCACGAAAAAAGAAATGCAATAACGTCGGTAATTGCATCTTCAAATACTAATTATTATTTCAAAAGGGCGAGTTGTTTAATTTTAACCCCTTCCAACTTTTGGCAAAGTTCTCACCACGTTCTGCGATTCGTTCGTTATTTGCGTTGCTTTTTTTTTTATTATTTCCTCCTCAAAGAGATAATTAATTTTGTTTGCGCTACCGATCGCCTCATTAATTTCCTCGCTTAAACAAATTATGATTTTATCGTTCTCTCTTCTATCAATGCCAGGAGTACCAGCTATGTACTACCATGGAACCCCAGGGAACGAGGGTGCGGGTCGCCCGTACTCGGAGCCCACGATGCAACATCTACAAAGGAGTTCACTGCGGAAGAAATGTATGGAAGTCGTATCTTATCAATTCTCTCAGCGAATTCTACATTAATAAATCATATTTTTTTCGAATATTCAAAAGAAATGTAAAAATAAGAAAAAAAAGAAAACGAACAATCGTTCCAACGTTTGTCTCGTGCGACGATTCGAAAAAACAAAAAAAAAAAGAAAACATTATCGACAATTCGTGTTCGTAACACAAAGCATATTTCGACAAGAGAAAAAAAGAATTTAAATAGCGTTTCATCGAGTGCGCGTTTCATACATTTCTGCCTGACGGTTCTCTGCTCTTGACCGAGCAAATTGCTGCGATTGTTGGCAAATTCCGTGCTGCACAGCCCGTTCAAATATTTACAGTAAAAAATCTACAACCGAAGCGAGCTTTTTATTATTTTTTAAAATTTATATTACGTTTTTTTTTTTTTAATTTTATTCCCATTTATTTTGGAGTTTTTTTAAATTTGTTTATTTATATTACGTTTTTGTTTTTCAAATTTAATACCCATTTATTTTTGAGCGAACTCGTTTGATTTTCGTCAAACGTGACGTGACGTACCTCATCGATAATTGTACCAACGAGGAAGCAACACATCGGTTACGATTCAAGTATCGTGGCTTTGCTCCACGAGTTTGGATTGATAAAAAAATGAATTTTTACTTATGGTAAAAAAAAAACAAGCTGCAGCACGGGAGTGCATTTGTTATAATTATTCTTTTATCGCATTAACTACTGGTCCTCCAACGGGTCTGCTGCATCCAGGTATAAAAACTCTTCGAATAAAGTGTTAATCAAAGATTTGTGTTTCAGTGGATCTGACCAACGGACAGCTTACTCCCAACAACAACACGCCCTTGCTAACGCAAGCACTTTCCGGTACGTTTCAAACTAACTATAACATTAATTATCGACCCACGCCGTTTCAATGAATTACTCATCGTTCGTTAGACCTTCCGATATCTCTTTTAAATGAAATGTCACGTAACAATAGCGAGAAATATTTTTAAGTTTTTCCAAAAGCTTAAAAGCCTAATATTGATTTTTAAACTTTTGAAGAAAAAAAACATTTAATTAAATAAAAAGAAAACTGGGTGTTTCGTAAAAACTTTGTTCAGAGAGAGAGAGAGAGAGAGAGAAAGAGAAGTTGAACTGTACTCACGCAGACTTTTCAATGGCATTTATTTTACTTTCGGATAAAAGTAAAACAATGTGGATGGGATAAATTATGGGGGGAATACGTCATCTCTGCACTGACGTAACCAATTATTGGAAATTTGTATTTCAGTTGCAGAGCAAAGAGCGTTTTATCGTATTTTGCTTATCGATCTTGATCCTGCCAACTATGCAAACGACAATTGATCAACTGATCATACTCACAATCGCAATATGCTGATAACGTTGCTGAAAAAAAAAATTGTGAAGAAAAAAAATATTCTGATCTGAAAATTCGAAACTTTGATCATTTATTCAGAATCCTCATGCATGAATGGGATAGCCCAATACCCAACTCACCCCAAGTCTCTGATAACTTTCCATCTATACAATGAAGAAATATTTTTAAACTAGCAAAAAAAAATGTTTACAACAGACTTTAATCGTTTATTTTTATTTATCCACGACGAAATACATCTGAAGCCTATAATAATTCTTCGTACAGAAATTTCGTTCGACTAATGCGAGTTTCGTGAAAAATTCTTTTCTCGGACAGCAGGAATCGATTTGAACGCTTCAGAAATTCCATATGTGGAAGGTGAAAAAGCCCGAAGCGAAATCCACGATTTTCGCCTCGTCCCACATTCGCATTTTCGTAATTCTTTTTCTCTTTCTTTTTTTTTGTACAAGTACACGTGAGCTTGCAAGCCCAACCTATCAAAAGCTGGACTTCTCTTTCTTCTTTCTTCAATCTCTTAAAAAATAAATCAAACTTTCGAATCGCTTTCTCCCGATTCTTCTCTTCCTCCATCGCGGCGAAACTTTGTAACCTTTCCTCTTCTCTTATCCCTTGTTCCCCCCTCCACCAGTCTCTGAGCCCGTTCCATTGTCGAGAGTTTAAAAGCTGAATGGGTTTTTAGATTGTACGAGAGATACGAAAGCGTTCACGGTTGTCATCCATTGAACTATGAGTCCCTCAGAACTTGTTAGCTCCCTTCGCTTCCCTTTTTTTTCATCCCTTGTCTTCGAAGTCTCCCCTTGTTCTCCGAAGCTCAAATGATATATGCGGCTTTTTCGATCTTCGATTTTCCGAGACTTCTTCATTTCTCGGCGGCTATCTTTCGTCTCTTTTTACCCCTTACTTTCGTCGAGCCTTCGTCGAACCCAAACAAACCCAAATCAATATTTCTCTTCATATTTTTATGAACGTAAAGATCGAAGTTAAAAGCCATCAAAACAAACCCAAACAAATATTTCTCTCCTTTATTTATTAATGAAAAGATCGAAGTTAAAAGCCATCGAAACAAACCCAAACAAACCCAAACAAATATTTCTCTCCTTTATATATTAATGAAAAGATCGAAGTTAATAGTTCGAACGAACCCAAACAAATACTTCTCTCCACATTTTCGTTAATGAAAAAATTGAAATTAAAAACAATCCAACCAAACCCAACCAAATATTACCATTTGAAAAAATGTAATCGCTGAAAAACATGAAAAATATTAACGAGTCTCGAGAATGCGTCAAAACGAATTTCTTCCATTAAATTTATTCCGACATATATTTCACCATGTGATAAATGAAAAGCCATCGGATAATTACTAAAATTAGTGTATTATCAAAAATCGCCGAACTACGAAATTTCAAAGAATTGTTTCTTGCAAATAACTAAATGGATCATTTATTTGCAGTGATGAACAATTATCAGGCGGCTGCACAGGCAGGATTTCCACCGGCCTCACCCCACGGTGGAGGTGGTCACGGTGGTCCGCAGGGTCGTTCGTTTCCAGCAGCAAATTCACCCGGTCCAATTGACATGTACAGTACGAGCGCAGCAGCAGCGGCAGCAGCAGCAGCCGCAGATTCAGTCGCAAGTTACGTCCAGGCAGCTGCTAGCCCCCAGCCACCAACAACGGCGTTCCCAACGATCGCTGTTTCCCGGGCCCCGCTCAACTACAGTCCCGTAAGTTTGACAAAAAAAAAACAAAACAAAAAGATAAAGGCATTGAATCTGGTCGATCGATGTTCGTGTATCACTGAATTTACGAAATACGACGGAACGTCGAATGTGGAAAATTTCTCTTCGATACATATATATATATATATATATTACGCAGCATGTGGGCCATTGAAATTTATAAGAAAAGAATGATAAAAATAAAATACAGAAAAGAAAGAAAATATATTAGAATGTATAAGTAGAGTATTATAGACCTAATTTGAACAAGACTAATTTTATACTAACAGTACTCACAGCAAGCCCCCCAGTGTGTCTATTATGCACCCCTTTCGTGAGTAATAATCGTGAGTATCGTGAGTGAGGGGGGGAGCGAGCGAGCCAAGGGGGATACAACCGTGTCTACGATCTTAGAACAACTTGGCACTCGCTCTCTTCATACACTCGGGCACAAGACGATCTCGTCACTTGGATTATGCCAATATACGAGGGAAAAAGAGGATTTTCGTAAAGACCCGAGGACACGCGCTGCCCCAAGTCTCAAGAAAACACATATACTAAGTGTGCGTGTTTTTTCGTTAAAATATTTTTGAAAAAAAAAAAAAAAAAAATATTACAAATACATATATATATTAATAAATCAAAATATTTATAAATATATGCAGTATATGTATACGAGTATGAGCGGTGGAACTTTGCAGAGAGGGAAATAGAAATTAAAAAAAAAAAAAAAGAAAGAACGAAAAGTACGAATACCGAACGTCAACTATGAACCAACGAATTCGCGGCTGACCCCACCCTTTCTCTTGACCCAACGAATCGCGTCTCGTCGTTCAACATCCCCTCCGTTCTCTTCGTTCACTTCGCGAGCGCCCACGATGCGAGGTTCCACTGTACATGCTTCAAGAATATATCAATGAATGAAGCATTAAGCACCTGTTGCCTATTAATCCCGGTAATCGCAAAACTTTTGAAGTCTTACCCTCGGTGTTTCTTCGTCTACTGTTCCAGGGTTCTCTGATACCAGCGGCGTTCACTAATGGCTACCATTGAGCCTTGTTAAGACCTAACAACAAGTACGTATCGAGAACGGTGTACGTGTACCTCCGTGGTGTCCAATCCGGCTAGGGCGTTTAATTAACCAAAATTCATTTCCTTATTTCCGTTTGTGAATTTGGGCTTGTTTGGACTTGGGTTAATGATAGTCGGAAACAAAAGGGATTTCTCGATTATTACTCGAACATTTCGTAATCCTCGGAGGTCTTTGCTCCGTTTTAACTAATGTCAGAAGTATCGCGAAATACATTTTTGTACGTATGTGTGTGTGTGTGTGTGTGTGTATTTATGGAAACTACAGAATTTTCAAAATCTCCGAAAGATTAATGAGAGTGCAAAGAAAAATATTGAAAAATCCTCCGACTCTTCACACTGGACACCACGGTGCAATGAAATCTTTTCATCGAACTCAATTCTAACTAAATTGAAATTTTCGACTGTAGTGACAAAATTATCAATCGTGTGCAATTTAATATATATCGAAACTCATTAAATTTTTCAAACGTATACACGTACGTGAACAAAATAACTCGTTATTATTAATAAATATTGAATAGTGAAATATATCCGTGATCACGATGATGAAAGGTCTTCGCTGTTGTTTTTTTATGTTGCTCCAGCAGAATGGACGAGAGGGCAACGCGCGGCACGATCGGCTGACGGCACAACGAGAAAACGCCTTGTGAAATGATTAGTTGAAGAGAAAAAAAAACCCAAAAAAAAAAATTACAAACGCGCCAATTACGGAGCCAAACCTCCGGGGGATAAACGAATTTTCAGTGAAAACAAAAACGACAACGTTCTGTCTCCGAATTAACCACGAACCGGCAAAAAAGCAGTTAAGGAAAAGAAGCAACAACAGCAACAACAACAACAACAAACTCGATTCTTTTTGCGGCTGTAGAGATACTTCGCAACCGGAAGTGAACATTCGACAGACGGTGACGTTGATCGAGGATACAGGTGGTCGATCTGGTTATCGGGTGAGCGAGTTCCATCCCCGTCAACAACAAAACGACGAGAAAAGCCTGAAGGAAGTCTGAAATCGCGAGAGAGAAATATAAAAAAAAAAATATATATATACGAAAAAAAAAAAAACAACAAAAAAAACCGGGAGAGGCGAAGTTTTTTTTTTCCTTCGAAATTCGGCGAGATCCTGAGGCTGAAGGAATGGCCACGGTCGTATCTGCGTAATTAGCGCCCGCCCGCTCTCCGACATTGATAAATAATAATATATTATATAACAATATTATTAATAATAACGAATGGGGGAAAAATAATAATTGAAAAAGGAATATTAATTAATTAATTATTAATTGCTAAATAATTAAGTGGTTAAGTCTATTGGGTATATATATATATACATATATATGTGCATATATATATATATATATCGATATAAATAATTTATAATATCTAGATACAGCGTATGATGAAGGAAAAAGAAAAATCCTTAGGGTCTAATCGCGTTGAATTAGCAATAATTCACGCGCGAAAAAAAAAATAAAAATATATATATATATATATATATATGTATGTATGTATGTATGTATATGTATATGTATGTGTATACATATGTTTATATATATGTGTATATATATATAAATATACATATATGTATATAGTACTTTATCTAATTGATCGATCATTGTTATCGATTATTGAGGAATGAAAAAAAAAAAAGAAGAAATAATAATCATGCTGAGAAACATTTTATTGATGAAAAGAAGAAGAAGAAGAAAATAAAAGGGAAACGAGTATTTTGATTTATAAACGTTTTGTTTTTTTTTTTTCTTTAAATTCGTTACAACAATCGTGCTGTATAAAAATTAATCACGAATGCCATTTTCATATGTTTCTTTTTCTTCTCTGTTGTTGTTATTTTTCACGTCGGTCTTTCTTATCGCTCGCGCGAATCGATTGAAAGGGAATGAGAAAATTAGCCTCTGTACAATGTATAATCGATGATGCATCGGGGATGTGGATAAAAGAAAAATGTCCCGTATACCAAGATTAATTACGTCGATAATTATTGGCGAGTTCATTTTTATCGAAGACAGGATAATGAGGAAAAAAATGAATGAGTAAGAGAGTGAGAGAGAGAGAGAGAGAGAGAGAAAGAGTCGCGAAATATATTATTAAATGATTATTAATCATTGTTTAAGAAAATTAGGGAGAAGGAGAGAATACGTGTGGAAGGAAAGATTATTTGCGTGACGTAAATGCGACGCAGCGAGTATATGAAAAGAAAGAAATAACAATGAAGAAACGACGAGCGAGTTTTTTTTTTTTTTTTTTTTTTTTTTTTTTTTTATTTTTTTATTTGTGTTTTTTTTTTGTTTTTTTTTGTTTTTTTTTTTTTTTTTTTTT